>NW_019379666.1:529821-575327 GCF_000648655.2 Copidosoma floridanum
CCCCCCCCCCCATATAAGCGTTACGTGATTTATGGACGTCCCCAAAGTATTTATTTTATATTTATACAAAACAAAATAACAAAATTATTAATTTTAATACAAAATACATCTTAAGTGTGCTTTAGAATAAGAAGCTTTTCTAACAGTGTATGATGAAGATAGTGACTTTACTATAAATAACGCAAGAAAAAAAGAAATTCGTGATTTATTTCTAATTTTGAGGTTAAAACAGTACTTTTAAGATATCGACTAAAAATTATGTAGAATTTAAGATTGTACAAGTAATTAGAATTTAGAAAAAATATTAGAAACTTCATTTATAGAAGGTATGGATTGAATGGCCTGGGCACAAGGTTAAATGAATACTGACAGAAGAGAGTATTAACTCTTTAACTCTATTTATTTAATACAATATAAAACCACACGGCCTCTCTAGAGTGCCACTTTGTAGGTTTTGTGTTCTAATTTATAACGATGTAACGGTGTTAGCGGTAGCAAGGGTGCTTCAGAACTGACTCAGCTGATCTACGCGTCTCGCTGCGAGCCCGCGTGCAGTGGCTGACGGAGAGGGGAAGGGGAGAACCATCTGAGGAGTTCTGGCAGCGTTGATGGCAAAGCTATTCAGCTCGACACTTATTCCCTTTGCCACTCTATCAGCTCTGGTCGTCTAGTTTTCTCCACCTATAAATATAGTGGAATTGAATATTAGTACTCTCCTTTCAGATGCCGACCTCTAAATTGAACGGTCTAACTCAATCATTCTAATCCAAATTTATAATTTTATCTCTAAGTACTCTATGTGCCTCCTATGGTAATAGTGTGATCAGAATCTCAGCAACATTCTCTTTTGTTTGTATCCAAAGGAATCTCACCTTTCCTTGATCCACATACTGCTTAATATAGTCTGCATGTGTTATTGATATATGTACTCTAACTCCTGATTTTTCTCTCTTCAGTAGGTTATTCGTTATTTCTTCTAAATCCTTATCGAAAGACTAAAGTTTATGATAACCATCCATCATAGTACACTTGATAACCGACATGTTGTTACACCAAGTTGTAACAGGCATTTGAGTTCTCCCTAGAATATATCTTATTAACTTGTCAGGTGATGTTAACTCTTGACAATCATCGCTCATCACCAAGTATTCGGCTTGACAAGTAGACAGTGTGACGTATGTCTGCTTTTAACATCTTCATGCAATTGTATCTCCCAATAGCCTAATTATATAGCCTCCCGTGGAGGTAAATTCTTCACAATAACGAAGATTTGCATCTGTCGATACCTCTAGTATTTCAGTTCTACCTCTAAAAATTATACCTATACTTGAACTTCCTCTTCAAAACCTAAAAATTCTCTTTACTTCCAGCCAATCCTCTTCTGATGGATTTGATTGACTTCGAGATAAATAGTTAACAGCAAAAGCTATGTCTGGTCGTGCAGCATTAGCTATATACATTAGACTCCCTACAGCTTGTCTATATGGTACTCTTTTTCTTCCAGTTTATATCTCTTGGATCTGTTACTCACTTGTCTAGTCACCATGGGTGTATTCTGTGGTTTACACTTTTTCACATTGAATAACTCTAAGATAATCTCTATGTAGACACTCTGATGCAATATCAGTGTTTTGTCAGTTCTATTTCTCTCTATACTGATGCCAAGAAAAACTTTAGGTTGGCCCGATTTTTTCATGTCAAACGCTTTGCTCAAACTCTTTATGATTTCATCTATTTTATCTTGAGCGTTCCCTGCTATCAGCAAATCATCTTTGTAAAGTACTACAAAGATAAATTTTTCTTCTTTTCTCCAAGTGAACAAACATGGTTCATGAAGATAATTCTCTAAGCCTAACTTTAGCATCTTTGCACTAAATATTTGGTTCCATCTCTTTGGACTTATTTTTAATCCATACAGAGCTTTCTTTAATTTGCAAACTTTGCTCAATTTAGTGTTTTCGTCTACCTCTAAACCGTCAGGGATCTTCATATATATTTCTTCTTCAATTTCTAAGTCGTATTTGTTCACAATTGCTAGAACTGCTCTAATAACAGCCAGTCTAGAGACTGGAGAGTAAGTTTTTTTAAGATCATATATATTCTTGTCTTTAAATCCTCTAATGACAAGCCTTGCTTTAAATCTCGTTGATCCATCGTTTTCTATTTTTCTTTTAAACACCCACTTAGAGTCTATAATGTTGACTTTTCTCTTATCGATTCCAGCCTTTGGTATTTCTACCAGATTCCACACTTTATTTGCCTTCATTGACTCTAACTTATCTTCAATTTCTCTTGTCCAGTTTTTTCTCTCACTACTTTTAATGGCCTCTTTATATAGTATGGAATCTCTGTTAAGGGATGCGAGTAAAACATATCCAAAGTCTTCTCTCTGTAGGTCTTCTTTATAATTTTTATTAACAAATCTAGCAAAACTTATGTCCTCTACATGCTTTACAGCATTTGCTCTTAGTGTCTGCTCTTTTCTTGATTTCTTTACACGGTTTTTCCTCTAATTTTTCTTCTTCCTCCTATTCCAAATTTTTTAACCAGTTCCAGTCGATTTTCTCGATTTGACTTTGTTTTTTTTGTACACATCTTTGTAGACTATTTTCTCATTGAATTTTACACGTCTAGACTCTCAGAGCTTTCTAGAATTCGGATGCCAGAGAACGTACGACGTTGATTTATATCTAACTAAAACAGCTTTAATTGCTTTTGCTCCAAATTTTGTACTTGGTTTTGGTAGTTTTACATACGCTATACATCCAAACATCTTTATTTGATTGTAATAGTTTCTTGCTTCTGGGGAAAATTTTTTCAATGGTGTTTCAAACTGTATTTCTCTGTGTGATGATCTGTTATATGCATATACAGCAGCTTTTACGGCTAATTTCCACATACTTTTGGGTAGGCCTAAATCGAACATTAATGCTCTAATTTTCCTTTGTTATATATCATCAAATCTTTCTGCTTAACCATTAGGCTCCGGTGTGTAAGGTGGTGAAAACTCTGACTCTATGTTCTCCTTTTTAAGAATTTCTAGAAAGTTACCTCCAATATACTCTGTACCTTGATCTGATTTAATAAAGCACACTTTTCCATTTTTCCCTAGTAGATTTCTTCGTGATTTAAGAAAGTTCTTAAGTGCACTTCCTGACTCCTCTTTTGTTTTAATAGGATAAGTTCTAGCTAATCTCGAATATTCATCTACAAATATAATTATAAATCTCTTGTTACCGGGGTATAAGGTTGGCCTAATGGGTCCCATGATATCTGTGTGTATAATTTGAAAAGGCCTTTGTGCTTTTGTTCTTAGTTAATTAAACGGAAGTTTATTTATTTTTGCTATCATGCAAACCTCATAATCCATTATAGATTCATCAAACTTTACATTTTGTAACTCTTTCTCGTCTTTTTGGAGTTTTCTTAAATAACTTAGAGATGTGTGACCTAATCTAAAGTGCCATAGCATACCCTCTGTGTATTTGTTTTTCTCCAAACTACTATTCTGTAACTTATCCTGACTGATCATGCTCTCTACTCTTTCTACAAATTCTAATTAATCTATGTTCGTAGTATGCTGAGTCATCAAATTCGTGGCCCATTCGATTGGAGTCTCTTTTTATTTCTCTGCAGTTTCAGTTGACTCCAATTCAATGAGTTTTTCTTTCTTCCTTCAAATTACAGATAGGTTTTCTCTTAAAATAGGTGTCTCTCCCTTCGGATTTGACAATCGTATATTTGTACTGTCCAACTGCAATTGTTGAAAGGACTCATTGTTTGGACATACTTGAGCTCTACAACAGTAATTTATACTTCCTCTGCTCTTTCGATTTTGATTGTTTTTATCATAGATTTTGAATCTTACCGTCCAATTAGGTTTTTTATAATTACCTTCTTAGATTGTTTTATTTAAATTTTTATCATATACTCTAAATACCTTATCATCCAAGTAGATTCCAAACCCAGCGTCCGCTAACCTTCTAAGTGATAGTAGATTCTCTGAAATGTCTTTAGCCACAAAAACTTCTGTTAATTTAAAGACGTTACTCTCTAAATTTTCTGTTTCTATAATTAGATTACCTGTACCATCTATTCTTATGTCAGCAATTTTTTTTTGTTTGCACTTTTTATTCCATTGTTTTCGCACTTCTTAAAATTTGATAGAATTATTGTTTTATTAACTATGCGATCAGTTGCGCCTGAATCAGCAATAAAATCTATGTATAAAATATTCTCACCTTGGTTGGTTTCTCCAGTTTCCTCTTTTTCCTCAGACGACTAAGTGGCTGCTGTTCTAAGTTTTCTCTGACTTCTCTTATTATTATTGTTTTTGTTTACTCTACCTCTAATAACCTTGTTGAGATTATCTTTATTGTTTCCCGAATTTTGAGCATTCTCTTCATTGTTAATCGCATTTTTATTAGACTCATAGTTATTGGAATTGTTATTACTCTTACCTCTAGCTTGGGGACAGTCCGTGCCTTTGTGATTCCATACCGCCTGGCAATAGCAGTCAAATCACAAATTCTAGGGACGTAGAGGGCAATCATTAGCCCATTGACCCTCTTTGTTGCAGCGGTAGCAACAGTCGTCTAAAACTCCAGCTCCCTGTTGGGCGTACGCTTTATGGGCTTGAGGATTGTCATATCTTTGTCCTCTATTAGCCTCTTCTTTCTTTTCTGCTTCTAGCTAAAATAAAAACAATTTTATTTCCTCTAGGCTCATTTGATTAGTAGTTTGTCTTCTAATAAAATCAGCTCTTCTGACCTCAGAGACGATTTGAACTACCACCTGATAGAAGGCTGCTGTTTTTTCTTGCTCTGTTAGAGGATTAGCCTCTCTGCACATTTCTTACTCTCTAATTATGGATACAAAGCGTACACAGAAATTATCTGCTTTTTCTTCTCTTTTCATCTTAATTTGATATAGGTTGGCTCTTACATATGTATCAGTCACATTCAGTTTAGTTGTTTTAAACGAAATTGATTTTTTTATGATCTTTTTCGGTTCTTGAACGTCCAGGATTCTTCTATGGTAATATTCATCAAGGCGATTAATGATTATGTCTCTTCCTAAATTCTTTTTTTTATTTATGGACTCCTCAGTTAAATTTTTCAAACCATTGTGATTCAAGTCAACAACATCATACAAATCATTATTTATTAGCTCTGATTTTCAATAACCAATCCAAATATTAAAGCTTGATTTCTGTGTAAGCTTGTAATCTCTTTTAATTGTTATTTTTAAGCTCTCACGACCAAGCCAAATGCGTGTTTGTACCCAGTTACTGAGTCAGAATTTCACGCACGGCAATGAAAATATTTGGAAGTAGGTTGATCATGTGCTTGCACGGGGCTCGAATGGGTTCACACAGTTACCTTGTCGTCACCAGATTCCACCGGCACAGTACGCTTTCTACTGATCACAACCCCGAGACGGATCACTGATATAACATGGATTTTAGAAGTGTGCATGCAACTAAAAAAATTTTGCTTAGCGTTTTCAGGAGAACGGAGACAAACTTGGAGCAACGTAGCACGCCATTGCATATGTGCATGTACGTGTGTAATTACACGGAAGTACTGAAACGAGAACGTATATGGGTATGCTTTACGTGTTCTATATCTCTATTCAAAGTAAAATGCACCACATACAATCGTCCAAGGTAAAGGTGCTCGAGAATGATCATGAACAGCACACCTGCCCGCACTGCAGTCTCTCATCAAAAATTAGCGCAGGACGCTCTCGCTCGTCTCAACACCACCGTCAATAGCACCAGTCGCTCAATATATACACTGCACTCAATAGTAGAGAGAGAGAAAAACAAAAACACACACACACACTCACACGAATATTCTACGTGGTGCGCTTCTAGAGAAATTTTCCTTAGAGACTGCATCACTTACCACGGTGCTGCTCACTCTCCTCCAAAAACGGTGATGACACGCAGGTAGTGCACCCTCTCCGATGGTGGTCCAGTTGCCACTCGCTGTCTCCATGCTGGGCTCTCTATTTTTCTTACTCTGCCTCTAGGCTCTATAAAATACAATAAACTCTCAACACTTTGATTTTCTGATTACGGCAGAAAATCACTCTCGCGCATTGACTCTTGTGCCCTGGGCCCATAACCTATCGGAGGTATGGGATGAATGGCCAGGGCACAAGGTTAAATGAATACTGAAAAATGAGAGTATTTACTCTTTAACTTTATTTACTTAATACAATATAAAACCACACGGCCTTTCTACGGTGACACTCTGTAGGTTTGGTATTCTGATTTATAACGACGTAACGATGTTAACGGTAGCACGGGTGCTTCAGAACTGACTCAGCTGAACTGTGAATCTCACCACGAGCCCACGCGACCGCCACGCGCAACGGCTGAAAAAGAGGGGAAGGAAGGAACCATCTGAGAAGTACTAGCAGCGTTGATGACAAAGCTCATCAGCTCGACGTTATTCAAAGAGAAAAATTGTAGAATTTAAGTATTTGTTGGAGGCCATTTCCAACTCGCCATTTTGAAGTTTTATTACTGAATATTAAGCTATTGGTTTTTGATAATTTCAGCTGACACTCATTGTATATTATATACTGTGCTTAAGACAGTAATTTTACAATTAGGAACGCAAGAAACAAAAAAAACGGGATTAACCTCCAATTTTGGCAGGAATACACTCGATTGGAGATTGTAGTAGACTGCTTAGTTAGATCACCTGGCCCAACACAAGCAACAAAGGCTACCCTTTATTATGTGGCACTGACTTGGGCACAACTTCTCCTGACTTGATATGACTTTCACCCAGTAATCACCCACTTTTGTCAGAACTGTTAGTCGTGTAGCTTATATGCAAAGTTGTGTGTATACGAATATAATTGTTGTTTTCTTTGTTTCATGTAGACCTATAAATTTATATCACTGATATAGTAAACAGAAATAATTTTTTTTTAAATATATTGAAAGCTTACTTTATATTTGTTATCGCAACAAAAAACTGCTATTCATAAGTTTTAATATAAGTATTACAAAATTATTTCAGTGACAGCAACACTATGTCTTAATAATTTATTACACGTTTATTTTTATTACAATAATAAAAATTGATGATTCTACAAACAGCTGTAAATAATACGAAAAACAATTTGCTCGATGGGCAATGCCGTTCATAAACTTCATTTATTAAATTTGTGGACGACGCTTCGATTATACAAAAAATAGTCCTTTGTTAGTCAAAGTATTTGCAATGAACAACGTCAATAAAAATAAGTTAATACTATGAGTAGGTATACTGGGAGGGTTCTGGCTCACTTCCCCCTTCCTTTTAGGGGGGAGCTATAGTATGAGGCTTCTGGCCCTCCGAGGGGGGAGCTGTTACGCGAGGGTATGGGGCTCCCCCCTCTGGGCGGCTGCTGCGGAGGGGGAGTCACGTGTGGGTGAGAGGTCGTGGGTCAGCCGTGCTGTTGCACGAGCTTATCCACGCTCCTCCCTCTTCTAGTGTTGGCTTGTTCCCCAAACTAAGTTTGGGATGGGACCACTTACCTACATGCATGAATATGTACACATGTGTACGCGCATGTATGTGCTCGTGCTAATCCGAGTGATCATGTACGTAGATATCGATGAAATAGAACGAGTAAGCATTCAGTTAAATCATGCACTTTTCTGCACAGCCCAATAAATGTTACTGTAGAGTAGCGGTAAGAGGTCAGCTGTGCTATTGCACGAGCTTATCCGCGATCCCTCTCTTCTAGAGTCGGCTTGTCCTTATTATGCTGGCAGCTAGGTGAACAGCTTTTTGTGCTCAAATATCAGCATCTTACCTGAAATAGCTGAGTAAAGCTTCTTAACGAGGATGTGGATGAAAAATTAACTTCAATAAATATGTTTTGTGTTGTCGTATATAAGAACATTGAATATGAAATGTAAAGATAAGAATTTCTTATTACATATGATATTCCTAACATCAATAATTTTTTATATTACTTATTACATCTATTATTTACATATAATAACTCTTACGTCTATCATTTCTTACATTATAACTATACATAATTAATGAATCTCGTATGTTTAATTGTATTCAATTATTACTCATAATTATTACTCCAAAATAATACTAACACATTCATTACACATAAAACCACACAACCCTTTATAAAATCGCCCCTTGTATTTAGCGGTCTAATGCTGCATGTAGTAGTTTCTTTTACATATTTTACACCTATCTGATCTTGTCACTTAATTTCTCCTGTAACCATTTACTTTTTTTCTTATATAACATGAATCGCACTCATTAATGTTATTTTAATCCTAAAAAGTCTTTATCCTCTTTCTTTTCAAGCAGCGTCAATACATTTCAAAAAGCTTCTTCACCCACTGAAATGTAACTATTTTCATAATCTGAATCGTATTTTATTATTACCACTCTTTTAACTAATTTATTCTTATCAATGTTTTGTTCATCCACAACAGAGAGTGGACTTCTACTCCTACTGTCACAAATGTTATTATCACTATCTCCATCATTAACGCAGATGCTTCTGTCACTATCATAGTTTACAACTATTGTATTCATATCACTGTCTTTATCACCATCTCCATCACTAATAGCAGTTTTCCAATTAAAATCATAATCATCAACGACTATCTCAGTGTCAGTATTACTGTCTCTATCACTAATTGAAATATTTCTATCACTAACGCAATATACATAATTAGAGACACCATCACTTTTATTTTTATTTAGGCCAGCTGTAGTGTCAGTATCATTGTCAATATTGAAATCATTATCACTGTTAATGTTGAAATCATTGCCACTGTTAATATCGAAATCACTATCACTGTCAATATCACTTTCACTTTTCACTTCTGCAGTTTTATTTCTCCGTATTTCACAATTTGTAATATTTTCGAAATCACTACCATTTATTGTAGTTTTCCGGTTTTTTAATAGAATATATATAGGTGGGTATTTACCTGGTTTTACTTTAACCAACTTTCCTGGTACATATTGTATTCCAAAATCGGTAACAATAACTCTCCTTTTTTTATTGGTAACAAAAAGGGCAATTTTTTATCATCACTCATTTGACCACTTTTTTAAATTTGCAATACACAACACTGCTTTACAAATATTTTTTGAACTGGCAGAAAAAAAATATGCAGTCGGACTGGTGGAAAGTCAGGAGAAAACTAGCAGTCCTACGAAAGATTTTTGGTCTGAAAAAAAACTGATAACTACGCTTCGTCTTATATACAACGCTTTTGCTTCTACAATCTTAGCTTTGTATGTATTTCTACGGCGTATTAGGGACGTACTAGTTCAATTGGTCATTCACAAGCAGATGTTGACTGTTTTTTTTCCACAACAGAATAGTTTTCATAAGGTTATAAATATTGGTAAATACTGGTCCAAAGGGTCCAACATCCCAACAAGACTGCTTTTATTCTTTACACGTGCTCTTTTTCTGACGCTTTTATTGTTTTATGCTTACAGTAGTGTTGCTGCAGCAGTACTCTTATTGTAAAAATATATTTTCTCGTACAATCGATGGTATACTTAAAAATATGAGAGTAAAAAAGATTGTTTGAAATAATTTTTTATTTTTTAATCTACTATACATCATCTATATTTCAAGGATAGCTTATCTGTTGAGCCTTATTATTTTTTAATATACATTTTTTTATAGCTGTAGCATTCTTCGCAGCACAATAGGTTGATTTAAATGTATGATTTGTACATATCACATGAATCATGTTAAATTGTTTAAGTGACAAACACTCTTCAAAGTTGTGAATGAAGCTAAGAGGAGGAAAATAGTCCTTTAGTTTTTTATTCAGTATTCATTAGATTTTATGAATTATACCTATTGAGGAGCAATTGACAAAGCCATTTCGTTTTTTCAAGTCCTTTAACATAAATTACGTCATCCTATTTAATAATAGACTGAAAAGTGACGATTAAATCTTCATAGGGCACTTCTCCAGAGTCTCAAAGGAGACCATGGTAATTACGTTCTAACCATCGATTTTCACTTTCATTTTCAGGTCTTAGCTGACCCCAGAGGAGGGGGGGGGGGTTTGAAAAAAATACTATTGATGTAGAATCTTCTTTCTCTAAAGGTAGAATTGCTACCTCTTTAAAAATGAATTCGTTAAATATAGTCTTAAAACCTGGAATATCAATTACGTATTCAGACATCTTTAAGCTAGTACAACTAACAGCCAACTAATATTAATGTTAACTTACAACCTTTTTTGTACGTGTATTGTAATTTTTTATTGCACCGCCGCGAAGTAGCGCTTTTATCTACGTTACAAAATAGCTTAAAACATATGTCAAAGCGTCGTAGGAATCATTTGAGGACGTAAGCAATCGGTGTCTGCATCATGAAGCAACTTTTTGATAGTCCTACTGATGCTGACTGTATAAAAAATTTTGTAACGTTTTGTGAAATAGTGCGAGTAGAACATCAACGACTGTTGAATGGTGAAAATATAACAAAAATTCAAGATATAGTTGATAATAGTGTGATAGTACTTTAAAGCATTAAGAATTATCAAGAATCTGTGAAATTGTCATCGCCCATTAAGCAAAAGTTATTAAATATTGAGTGTCTCATAACAACTTTTTTAGAAACATTTTTTTAAAAATTGGAAATTCATGGATATGGTCTTGCTACTACATCAAGCCATAATGACGATGATGCTGCTGTGGTGTGGAAAGAACTTGATAGTGCGTTTTAGAATGGTATAAGAACTGTCATCATTGTAAATAGTCAGCACTTGGATGCGGTAAAATTTCTGAATTCTGTGGAAAAAGAGTTTGTTTTACAAGTGCCAGAAATTCTTAATTAGCAGCATGCTTTAAAAATTAATACAGTTATAGCAGCAGAATTTCTCTTACTAAAAACTGATGCGGAGACTATGGAAGTTAAGTACTTTAACACTAAATGGGAATGTATTTTTCATACAACTGATTAGCGTGATTTATTTGAAAATAATGTTCAGAAACCCATAGCTACCGACATTGATGAATTCCAAGAACAACATTCCAGGTGAACTCTGCGCTCTATTTTAAATTTAGTAGTAAATATAAATAAACATCAGGCTATGAACGTTAGTTCTTACATAGAACTACCCAGTTCTATTATTAAAAAAAAAGCTTGCGTTAATGTTAAGAATTTCGATCACCAATGTTTCAAATGGGCCATTTGTCGGCACTACGTCCTGCAAGTAAAAATGCGTATCGAGTCTCGAATTATAAGAAATATGAAAACTATTACGATTTCACTGGGATAACATTCCCAGTCCAACCTAAGCAAGCACCGGAATTTGAAAAACAAAATAATATTTTTGTTAATGTATATTTTTTAGGAAAGAGAAAAAATATTTTTAAAACTTTCCCCCTACATTTGACAGCTGAAAAAAGGTCTAAACATGTTAATTTATTACTCATAGAAAATCAGTATGTAGAAATGAATGATAAGAGAGAAGCAAATAAAAAAATAAAATAAAAAAAAAAAAACAGAAAAAATTTAACAACGAAGATTATATGATTTCAATTATTCCAAAATAATGACAGAGGTAGAAGAAGATGATATGGAAGAGAGTGAGGGAGCAAATTATGATCTTAACCGTGCTAATAAAAGGATTAGAGGAGAGGTACACGAAGAAGAGGCACACGAAGATGATGCTGAGTCAAAGAATAGCATAGGGAGAAGGGTTAGTCCTACAGATAATGATGAATACCATTGCCATTATGTGTGGGTTAAAGATTTATGTCGGCTTGTAAGAAGCTCTCTGACTAAATGTAAGCGTTAAATACACATTTGCGATCGTTGCCTGCATGAGTTCAAAACGATTGAAAAACTTACAATACACACAGTGGAGTGCGTTAAAGTCAATAAATGTAAAGTTAGCTTGCCAAAAAGTGGTAATAATATTTTGAAATTTGAAAATCATAAGAATAAAAATCAAGTACCATTCATAGTGTATGAAGACTTTGAGTGTTTATTAAAACCTGTACACAATAGTGAGAGACGACAACACCACGAAGCATTAAGTGTTGGATACTACGTAAAGTGCAGTTTTAGTGACACTAAATCACGATACGTATCCTATAGAAAAGAAACTGAAAGCTGTGAAAATTCAGCTACGTGGTTTGTTGAAGAAATGCGAGTTCTCGCCATGAATTTGCCAAGTACGTATAATAATCCAGTGCCAATGAGATGATTAACTAAAGAAGAAAATTTTGATTTTTTCAACGCCAACAAATGTCATATATGTGAGAATTATATAAAAGATGATGATAAAATTCATGATCATTATCATTTTACTGGAGAGTTAATATTTTTTATTAGACTTTTTTAATAAACATCATTTTCTCCTCAAATATATTTATAAGTTTTGTTTTTAATTTCAGATATCGAGGCCCTGCACATAATGAATGTAATCTCCAATACCAAGACTCGCGAGCAATACCCATAGTTATCCATAATCTAAGTAAATATGATGCGGATTTATTTATACAAGAACTTGTTACTTGTTTATCTGGAAGAGTAGAAGTAATACTTCAGACAAAAGAAAAATATGTTTCTTTTACAAAATATATTGAGGGAACGAGAATCAACTTACGTTTCATTGACTCTTACCAATTTTGACCTTCATCATTTGATAAGTTGGCATCTTATTTGGAACAGCATAATATTTTAGAGACTACTTTTAGTCAAGACGATGCATACACCATAGATCAAATTAAATTGCTTAAAATAAAGGTTGTGTTCAAATAATATAAATACGTAATATCATTTGAAAAACTCCAAACAACTGTGCTTTCATCAAAAATTAATTCTTACAGCAAATTATATGACGCGCATATAAGTACTAAGGATTATATATATGCTCAAACTATATGGAAAATATTTAATATTGCAAATCTCGGACAGTATTCAGACTTATACCTCAAGACCGATGAGCTTCTATTAGAAGAAGTTTTTGAAAACTTTAGAAGTAATTGTCTAGAGGTATACAAATTAGACGCTGCTCACTATTTTACACCAGGCTTTACTTGGGATGCTATGTTAAAAAAAAACTAAAGTGAGTTTAAATATTTAAATATACTTATACAAAGAGTTTTACAAGAACATTAAAAAAATTAATTGATAACTTTTTTACAGATTTCAATAGAACAACTCATTACTGACATTGATATGTTTATATTCATTGAAAAAGGTATAAGAGGAGGAATAAGTCAGTGCTGCAACAGGTATGCCGAAGCAAATAACCACTATATGTATGATTACAGAAAAAATTATGTTGAAAAATAAATAATCTATTGGGATGTTAATAATTTATCTGGTTGGGCTATGACTCAACGACTTTCTTACGGTGGATTGGAGTGGGTTGAAAACGTTGACAAACAATCTCACGGATGGCTCAAGGAGTACATAGATTTGAATAGTAATAAAAAAAAGCTAATAATGAGTTTGAAAAAATGCTTTTTAAACTTTTTAATAATGCTATTTTTGGAAATACAATGGAGAATGAAAGAAAGCGAATTGATGTTAAGCTTTTAGACCACTGGAATGGGCGTTATGGTGCAGGCGCATATATTGCTAAGCCCAACTCTCATAGCTGTGATATTTTTGATGAAAATTTCGTAGCGATTTTATTACAACGATTGGAAGTAATGATAAAAAAGCCCGTATATATTGGCCTTAGTGTATTGGACTTGTCTAAAATGCTTGTATACCGCTTTCACTATGATTATATGATTTCTAAACTGAAAAATGATTGCAAACTGTTGTATACTGATACAGACAGTTTAATATTTGAAATCAAAAACCATGATATTTACGAAATGATGAAAACTGACATTCAGGAATTCGATACATCTTACTATCCCGAAGATAATATGTATATAATGCCGCTTAAAAATAAGAAAATCATAGGACTTATGAAGGACGAGTGTAATGGTAATATTATTACGAAGTTCGTCGGTCTTAGAAGTAAAATGTACAGCATTCTTGTTCAGAATCAAGACATGAAAAAAAAAGCAAAGGGTGTCAAGACCAATGTTGTTCAAACCACTATTGATTATAATGATCACATTGATTTTTACGCGATCAAGACATAAATATAAATCGAGAGCAAATTAATATCAGATCTCATCTGCACAAGATTTATACTGAAAAACAAAAAAATATAGCTCCTAGCTCTCGTGATAATAAACGATGCATTTTTCCTTATGTCACTGACACATTACCTTTGGGGCATTATAAAGTAAATCAAAGACAGCGAGATGAAGTGGTAGAAGAAGAGGAAACTAAGGAAGATAGAGAAAACATAACAAGTCCGAGAAATGAGAGTTGTGCTGATATATCACCGTATGACCATAAAATAAATAATAGAGAATCGAGAGTCACAACAGATGCAGATAAAGAAAACAAAAGACGAGGACCGACGAAAAATAGCTTGTATAATAGAGAGAATTTGAGAAGGGATCAACATGGTGACATCACGAAAAGAAATAGAGGAACCTTCACATCCGGAGCAACTGAAAAATAAGCTTATCAATGATCAAATGCAAAACAATGAACGAAACATAATAACTTTTAGTTTTCATGATAGCGAGCAATGTAATCTTACATGTGGTAGTAAGAACCTCGTATAAAACACCGCAACAACAACTGCAGGCCAGTTTGATCAGCGTTGCCGGACAGCGACATCAAGTCATCGATCGTTTAGCATTTTAAGCAAAGGGTATCGTCCAACAACAACCTCACAAGAGAACAAGTGTGAAGACGGACAATTTTGAAGAACTCTCATTGAAAAAAAAAGTAAAACACAATTTCTAAGTAAATATAAATTTGTTTTTTTCATACCAATATTTTTTTAACGTATTTTTTCTATTTTAATACCATAAATTTGATCATATTCAGGCTTATTTTCATTAAGTATTTTAAAATATAAATTCATGGATAAAGTTTTATTAATATCATGCGCTGAATCATCATTATGATTACTTTTTTCAACATCAGTATCATAGTCTTTGAGAACATCATTAGATAAAAACGTATTTTCATCATTATTACTGTTACTATTAGCTGATTGAAACATTGANACAGATGTCTGATTTGACAGCTTTAAATAAAGTCGCTTCTGGAGGCTTCCTCCCATGCAAGAAAATCACCGAGATAATAGTAAACCACAGCTACATGGTAACAAAATTAAAGAAAGTTAACACTAAATACGGAATAAAGACAGTTATGGAACTCAATGACGAGTTTTAAATATTTTTACCTAGTGCAGTGTCAAAGAATATTGTTGATAATGAAGTGCTGTATAATAATTTATCAGATTTCATACAGAAAATGTAGCTCTTTATAACTTATAATGGTTGTCATATTCAATTTTCAAGTAAATAGGTGAAATAATTTTTGTGGAAATGACAAATAAAACATGTGTAGCATTATTTTTTATAAAAATTTTTTTTAATAAATTAACTTCTTTACAATTCAAATATTTTTATTTACTTTATTTTTTTCCATGAATTTGCCATATGTCTCCGAGACATTAAGTTTTTAATTATAATTGATCTTTTGAAATACAACTATTGTGGGTATTGTCAAAACCTAACCATTTAACGAAAATTTGATTTTTTCGTCGGCGTAGAATTTTCTCAACAAGATAAGTATTAGGATACTTGGTTTTCTGCAGCTCTTGCACGTAAAAACCACCAGAGATTGGCTGCTGCTGATAATCCTCCAAATGGTAAGTGAATGGCTTTGTTGGTGCTACTCGGGTTACAGTAAAAATTTCTGTCAACCAGTTAGGTGTATAACCTTTTTCAAAGACTTGTTTAGTATTACTCACACGTACTTTATCACCAACTTTTAATTTTTATTTTGTTCCTTTTTTCGAATATATAAATTTTTGTAAAATATTTCGTTCATTAACTACTATGGCTTTTTTGGTGCTACTCGGGTTACAGTAAAAATTTCTGTCGACCAGTTAGGTGTATAACCTTTTTCAAAGACTTGTTTAGTATTACTCACACGTACTTTATCACCAACTTTTAATTTTTATTTTGTTCCTTAATTTGAATATATAAATTTTTGTAAAATATTTTTTTGATTAACTACTGAAACATCTTTTGACTTCACAACAATCGTTCGGTGTTTTCGATTATTGTAAAAAGTTATCAGCTATTGTAAAATATTGACCCACTTGTAATTACCATTTACACTAAACTTTTTCCACATAGCATGCCTTAGAGTACGCTTAAATCGTTCACATGCAGACGCCTTCAAATAACTGTACGTGGAGTATAAGTTTATTTTGTAATTTTTTATGAGACCTTGAAAATTTGCATTGTAAAACTCTTCACCACGATCGGTTTGCAAATTAGTTGGAACTCTTCCTTTCGTCAATATAGTTCTCATAGCTGCAGTCACATTTGTACCAGTTTTATTTTTTACGGGCACTGCCCATGCATACTTAGAAAATATATCTATTACAGTCAGCAAGTATCTGTAACCTTTATCTTCACGAGCATAAGGTATCATCTCTACAAGATCCGCTTGCCATGTTTTATTCAAGCTCCGAACATCAAACTTTCGGCGGAGGTAGTTGCGTCTCACAGGTTTATGAAGCTCTTCCACTACTCCTTCTATCTTTCCTGTCTTCTGGAGTTATATAAGATATCTGGGTCAAAATCTCCTTAATTGTATTTATTTCACGCTGAAAATTTATTATTGTTTCTGAGAATACACCACTTAAATTGTTTACTAGTAGATTTATTCTTTCATACTCATTCAAAATGAAACTTTTTTTCTGTAAAGAAGTAAGATTTACAGCGTCATTAGATTGAACAGCTGATGCAACATTGCACAATCTTTTATTTTCTAAGTCAAATTGACCATCTGAGGTGAGATTATATCCAATTCCAGGAGGACCTCGACTACCACCTTTAGACTTTGCTGATGCACGTCCGAAATTCGAAGTAAAACTGCCTAATCGAGCTCTNTACTCATTCAAAATGAAACTTTTTTTCTGTAAAGAAGTAAGATTTACAGCGTCATTAGATTGAACAGCTGATGCAACATTGCACAATCTTTTATTATCTAAGTCAAATTCACCATTTAAGTTGAGCTTATATCCAATTCCTGGAGGACCTCGACTACCACCTTTAGACTTAGCTGATGCACGACCAAATATATCAATGCTCATTTTGATACTAAAGTTAAATTTAACAATCAAGCTTTATTAATAATATTAGTTTCACAAAGCTCCTCAATGATTGAATTTATTCCATTAGTATGACTTGGATTATCTACAAATCTTTCTGCCACTGACAATCTTAGTCGATTAACGAGTTCGTTAGCATTGTCCCAGTAAATATAGTCCTTTTTCGTATTTAGTTTAGCAATTTGATATAAAGGTATGGATCCACCTTTTATCTTTACATGTGTAAGATTAAATAATGGAGCAATAACATCATTAAATTTTTTACTGTAGTATGGTCGAATAGTCTTACTTTTATCAAATTTTCTTTTAGGCGCACTTGAAGTTTCCAACATATGTTTATATTGAGCTAAATTATTTAGTGTCATGTATGCTTTATCAGGATGCTTTTTAATGAGTAACTTCATTAACCCATCAGTCATTGGATATCTTAGACCCTTTAATTAAATTTGATTATTTTTAAAATTAATGGATGAATCACCAAGTACACATTGTCCGTTTTGTTTTACTCCAATACCATAAATTTGATCTAATTCAGGCTTATTTTTATCAAGTATTTCAAAATACAAATTTATGGATAAAGTTTTACTACTATCATGCGCTGAATCATCATTATAATTACTTTTCTAAACATGAGTATTATAGTATTTGATAACATCATTGGATGAAAACATATTTCCATCATCATCACTGTTACTATTAGCTGATTGAAACATTGATGTATCGATATTTTTTTTTGATTAAAAGGCTTAAAAGGCTCTTTGGACTGAAATTCAAAGCTTTGCGGTACATTTTCTTTCTCATATGTTTTATAGATGATTTTATGAAGCGGATCAGTAATAAGCTTGAAAGACTCACTAATTTGTGTTTAAAAATCTTCTTTTTCTAACTTTAACAACCGATGCTTGCGTTTAACAGCTTCTCTCGCTCTTTCAATTTGTTGAAGAATATGTTTTTCCTCATGAAATGCATTCATATTTATCGTTTGATAGTTAACAAAAGATTGATGCATACTCAATGAAAATGAGGAACATTTATTGCGAAGGAGTCACATCCTCTCCTACACGTACCATTATTTACATCTCTTTCCTTGTCTATTACAACAAATCCAGGTTTCCCAACTCCCCACCAATATTTAACACATAATTTTTTAAAGTCATTATACGGCATATCAATATTAACATGACCATTATAGATGTGTTCCAAATTCATATCATCTTGTCAAAATATTACTAAGAGATTTAAACTATCTCGGACTAAATGGTTTGGAACTTGAGCATAAGATTGGCAAAGATAGAAGAAAACAACATTTTTGTGACGCCCCATGCAGAAAAAGGCTCTTACATTATCTTGTTTTTCTCAGGCAATGTCATCAAATTTAATTATAGAGTTGGGTAGTGTCTTATCCGGTGATATAACTGATTCATGCTCGCTAAATGAAAAATATTTTATGCCATCTATAGGATTTAATAGTTTTTTTAGAAACTAATACTTGGGTTTATTCAACGATTTTGAGCACAAATAAATATTTTTTAATCTCAATCCATTGGTGTGAGTAATAAGAGATAGTAAGCTATTTGTTTTTCCGCAGTTTGATGGACCGCAAAAAACAGCTTCTATAGTATTGGGTAGCAAATTACCGTGGAGTTTTATTTTCTTATTTTGTTCAATAATATCATCAAAATTTACAACGGGAATTTTAATATTCTGTTTTACAAAGCTCATGTTAACTGTATGCTAACTTAACTGAGACTGAAAGTCATTGGGTAATCAGCATATTTTGAATCATTTAATCCTATTTTTTTTTAAACATAAATAGCGTGATACTGATGTTGACGAGCGCAGATAATGTTGCACACTCGAGAAGTGATGATCATTCATTGACGAATGGGTCGTGATGTCATAAATACATTCATAAACAAACTGCCAGTAGAACTGGAAGGGGCAGGATATCAGTATTGCTAACCAGGCACTAAACTAGCTAAGAGATTAGCCCATAGTGATCCAGGCATCAACCTATTAGATAAAGCTTGTAAGCAACACGGGATAGCTTATTCCCAAAACCCTAATGAAATAACGGCTAGAAACGTAGCAGACAAAATTATATCGGAAAAGGCTTGGCAACGCCTTCAAGCTAAAGATTCAAGTATTAGTGAAAAGACTACCGCTTTTGCTGCGAGCAGCGCAATGAAAGTAAAATCAAAATTAGAAATGGGTTGATCAAAAAATGAAAACCCAAAAAAAGTAAGAAAAAAGAAAGTTGGAAAGATAGTGACTTTGAAAAAATTAATTTAAAGTGCTAAAAAGTCTATGGTTACAAGTTAATGTGCTCGCAAAGTTGAAAGTTCTTCTTGATAGGGAGCTCGAATAGTCATGAAAAGAGCTGGTGGTAAGAAAAATACCACAACACCACGCATATTACACATACCTCAAAAGATTGGAGGTTTTTTACCACATATCGTACCCGCATTTTCAAGTCTAAGCGCTGTAGGGGCAACTGCTAATGGTGCGAGTGGTATATATAAAGCGAAAAATCAAGCAAACGAAGCCAAGAAACAGCTTCAAGAGAGTGCGAGACACAATAAAAAAATAGAAGCTATTTTACTTGGTAAGGGCCTCTTCCTAAAACCGCATGAAAAAGGTTTAGATCCATACTTAAAACCAGGAAGGGGATTGAAAAAAAAAAAAAAAAAAAAAAAGAAAGTTCGAAGTAAAACTGCCTAATCGAGCTCTAACAAATAAAGATATTATGAAATATGGAAAAGTGTTAAAGATACCACATTTTCAAGAAGTATTTATGAGAAACGATATGCTATTTAGTGGCCCACATCAGAATAAATCAGCTATTGTTAATCTAGATAATAAAGAAGGTCCTGGTACTCATTGGGTTGCATACAAGGAACAAGGTGATGACGTAACGTATTTTAATAGTTTTGGCGATCTACAACCATTACTTGATTTGATGTTATACTTTGGTGTTGGTATTATTAAGTATAATTACAAAAGATATCAAGAATTTAATACTTATAACTGTGGTCATCTCTATCTATGATTTTTAAGTAATAATCTTAACTGTAAGCTTTTATAAGCAAGTAATGGAAAAAAATTTATTATTTATCGATAAACCGTCATGGGAGACACGTTTGCTTTAAGTTTATCTAGTACATCATTTGTTCTTGAAGCACAATTTTTTCCTTCAATTGAGCTCTCACCGTAAAAAAATTACGTTCTTGGTTTGGTGGAATTACTCACATTTAATTCTATACCTAATATTGACAAGAGTAATAATCAATTTTACGTAGGTGACGAGATGGTAACTTTACCAACGGTCAGCTATGAAATTCAAGACTTAGAAAATTTACTCATCGACGTATTAACACCCGAAGATATTTCGATAAGTATAAAGCCAAACAATAATACGCTTTGCAGCGTGATTCTGTGTAGCCACCCAATTGATTTTCAACCAGAAGACTCGTTGGAATCAGGTTTAGGTTTAACAAAACGCATACTCACATCAAATAAAACTCATAACTCAGATAAACCTGTATTAATTCTCAAGGTTAATGCACTTCGAGTTGAGTGTAACATTACTACTTGAGCATATATAAATGAACATAAACTTCACACAGTTCATGAATTTTTCCCTGCAGTTCCTTCTGGGTATAAAATTATTGAAGTTCCAACACAAATAATTTACCTACCCGTTGTAGACAAGATAATAGATCATCTTCAAGTTCAGATCGTTGATCAGGAAGAAAAATTAATAAATTTCTGAGGAGAAGTTGTAAAAATAAGGCTACAGGTAAAACAATTAAATTGAACGAATGGGTGTCTGATACGTCGTGAAGGAAAGAAAAAAAAATTTCATAGAGGATATATAGGTAAACCAACATTGGAAGGACAAATCAGTTATCAACGAGCAACCAAATCATTAACAGGTTAAAATGTACAGTTTTTAAAAAGCCTAGGCTTAAAAGTGATCGTTGGCTAAAGTTTGTTTACTTATCTTCCTGATGTTTTAAAGATGGAAGAAATTCTAAGCATTCAGCCAGGTGTCACATTTCACGAATCAATTGCACACTATGAAATTCATGCACATCAGCCGTACATTTCATCAGCATTCAACAAAAGTGATGAGATTCACATCTCAATACAACATCAAGATCTATGTCTCCTACCATCACAAAGCACTCTACATATTTGCGGACGTACTACATTAAACAATAATACTGCAGTAACGTGAATTGAGTTAGTTAATAATGCTATTTGTCATTTGTTTGAAGAAATTCGCTACGAACGTAATGCCATTGAAATAGACAAGTGCAAAAATTTTGGTATAACAACTTTAATGAAAGGTTGGATATCACACTATTCAGGTCAAAGTTCAATGCTAGACAATGCAGGATGGCTAGATATTACAGAAACCAACAAATAAGTGAATGCTAAAGGTTTTTTTAATATTTCTATACGTTTCAACATGAAACTTGGCTTTGTTGAGGACTATCGTAAGGTTGTAGCAAATGCAAAGATTGGATTAATCCTAACGAGATCGAGAAATTATCTAAATGCAGTCGTACAAACAGTTGCTAATGATGTTTGCAAAGACTTTAAAATTACATTGACTTAAATCGAATGGCTCATGCCTTACGTAAGTGCGTCAAACAGACTTAAAATTCGTCTGCTTAATGTCATTGCAAAAGATAAGCCAATTTCCATTAGTTTTCGCAATTGGGAGTTATATGAATATCCCCTTCTTCCAACAACTATGAAATATGTTTGGATCGTAAAAACATCAAATAAACTGGAAAAGCCACGTTTTGCTTTTCTAGGCTTTCAAACGAATCGTAACGATCAGAAAGCTGTTAATGTTAGTCGGTTTGATCACTGTTATATAAGTAATGTTAAGTTATTTGTTAACTCTCAGTACTACCCCTATGAAAATCTCAATCTCAACATTAATTATAATCAATTTTCTTTACTCTACAATATCTATACAAATTTTTAAAATGTCTATTATGGTAAAGAAACAGAACCTATGATTAATAAAAATGATATTATTACAAATATGCCACTCATCGTTATTGACTGTTCAAAACAAAATGAAGTTTTGAAAAGCGCACCAGCTGATGTGTGTTTGGAATTCGAGTCAAGAGATAATTTTCCGCAAGGAACAGCTGCTTATTGTCTGATTCTACATGATCGCATAGTTGAGTATAATCCTGTGAGTGGGGATGTGAGGAAACTTGTCTAAACTTGCTCATAAAAAATGAAACAACAATAGTCATTTAACTCAGCCTATGATATGCTATAATGGAGTATGTAGTGGATATGCAAGGCTTTAAAAAGCCTTGCTATGATTATATGTTAAAAGAATTAGCGATTCTTTCGTTAAGTGAGAACGTTGAACCCCATGTGTTTCTTTTTGAACCACCGTTTCCTTGGCATAAGTTGAGTCAAAAGTATAAACGTGAAAATGTATGGCTTGAGTTTTACTATCATGGATTAAATTAGGAAATTTTATTTTGCTATGGAGTGGGAAGATGTCGCTGATTCAGAAGATGATGTATAATAAAAACTTAATATAACTGTTTTTTTGAAAATTACTGTCACAAATAATATATTAAATTTATATTATTGTTATAATTTATTTAATCTTTTCTTACCTAACACTAGCGTAAGATGAAAATATTAAGAACCTATGATTAATTTTTTATATAACATACACTAGCACAGAGTAAGACGTATGTAAATGAATTTGAGCGCAGAGTAGTGCTTAGTTTCCCACACAGCATTAAACGTGATAAATACACGCTTATATCATAGTTAGTTTGACGTTTTTGAACTACAAAATAAAGAATGGATTCAAACACTGATCATGTTATGTAGATAAAAGTTTTCTTGACGCTTCTCGACAGTTTTTACCCAAAGAAGTGGCTGTTGTGTCTCTTGTGACACCAGTGATTAGTCATTGGATTCTGCGGCCCCCATGCAATTTTTCTATTTTACCTATGGATGTGCGCCAAAATAACGATCATCAGTCGAAGAGAGTGCATGGACTTCGCTGGTTCAAGGGTGATTTTTCCATTAGAAAATTCCAGCAGCACTTGTACGCTGTAGCAAAAAATGCTAACCAAATTTACGTTTATGAAGATAATACAGCTGCTTATTTGGAATCTACCATAGAGTGTGCTGTAATTATTATTCAACAATAAAAGATGCTAACACGTCACTTTCTTAGTATGGGACATTCAACAAAGGCGTTATCGTGCGGTACTTATGAGGCTAATTACTTATGATAACTAATTTTTTTAGTTAAATATTTTGTTAAAAAACTTATGTTTTTTTAAGTTTCAAAAATTACAAAAAAATTTTTTGTACTGTACAATACAATAATTGATTCTTATTGTGTTTTACTCTTTCACAATTTTTCCATTGATTGAAATCATTCCTTGATTCAAGGACGTTCTTCACAGTATTACGGAGAGAACAGCTCAAAGAAGTGAGAGAAGCACAAATATGTGCAGCAAAGCTGGAATTTTTTTTTCATGTGCATATTCACATACGTGCCATTACGCATACTTGATCCCCTCTTTCTACATTTATTTTAAAACCAACTAGTGGATCTATTTAAAAATTTGATAGGTTTATCTAAAAGCCATCTGTTATACCAAAAAAATTGGGAGATTCATACAGGTATTATAAATGCAATTTAAAGTGACTTTTCCATAAGGTTACGTGTTCAATTAAAATTTTTTTAACGTAAACATGTAAAAAAGGGTACAATTAGAGCATCTGCAATTTTTTGGGGTATTTCTTATGCTATTTTTAGTATACTTTTGATGATTGAATAATGAATGTCAAAAAAACCTATGTGTGATAAACGTCCTGAATGGACATTCACTGACATGTACCACTATATTATTAAAGAAAGCAGTACTACAGGGTAGTTTGTGTTAATTTTTTTGACACAATTATATTTGGGGCATTAAATATGAACCCAAAATGAGTGTATAAGTGTACGTGTCAGGTATGAGCATGACGTAAGAGATGTAATCACTACGTGTTGCCATGGATTGAATTTAAACTTTTTTATCCACGTAATATATACTTAATAATTAATGAAGTATTAAGATAATAACGAAAACCAGACCCAATTACAGTACATACATACGTATTCCAACGATAATTGCACCACCTTCGTACAAAATATTGTTTCATATAAAGTATTTTTATACTCAGAACTATATTGTTTGCCATATAACTATATAGAAGTGTAACTTCATCATTGGGTACCCAAGCATCCACTGTCCACTGATTTTTTTTTTTTTTTGCTGATTCTTCAAACATATTGCAAAGCCTGCTTCTGCCTTCAATTTGGCCAAAGTTAGAAGAACGCAAGCAATAGAATTTTAGTGTGCCAAATAATTATAACTAATTTTTTGCCAAAGACTTTTTTTGTATAATATTTTTTTTCTAAATCAGTGATACAATTATTTCAATTTCTCAATAAGTTTTTATTTTGAAAAATCAAAGTCTGTATTTGGTGCGAATCAGCTCGACAAGCTCGACAGCAGTGAGTTTTGGAAAAACTTGTGACAGAACCGCATACCTCGTTAGTGACTAGATTGTCTCCAATTACTGATAAACACCTCAAGTGATGCAATATTTTTTTGTCATCTACTTTGATTTACAGTCCCTCAGATCCTAAAATGTAATTATCGCTTATTAATCTGCAAAAGACCTTAACACTCCCAAACTTTTTTAATATCATGAGAAAAGAGAACTACCGTCATAAATACATTATTCAGTTTAACGACACGTTCAGGTGGTAAGAAAGCGCATGTAACATAACCAGCACTGAGTTTACTTTGACCCTTATGACTCCCAAGCTCATTACAAACTTTAAAATCACCAAAGAAAAAGATAAAAAATATTATAAACTTATCGCAAATTTTCGATGTAGGATACAACTTTTTAAAATAACCCGGAATCTTTGAGAAATTTTTCAAAGATTTTGGTGGTAGTATGTAAGATAATATAAGTATGGATGCCATAACGTACTTTTTAATTATGTCTTAATGGCGAAACAGTTAATAATTTAATGACCTTTTAAAAATTTTCGTGGTGAAAAAACTAATTTTGGATATTAAAAATGGTGTCAGGACCGGTGTTCCCGACAGGGTCGGTTAATCTAGGCAACTAATTGTAAATTTTTCCTCTCCTTCTCTTTAATAAGAAAGTGTTTAGTTTTTTTCTGTGAAAGGAGGTGCTTCGTCGAATGTCTCAAGCATAACGGTCGTTGATACGATCATTGTGTCGATGTTTGCATGGCTGACGACGAAAGAGGAGATGTCGTTCAGGGCCGATTTGACACTACAGAAGTATTCTGTCAGTGAATTTACGGGACGATAGGGGTAAGGGTGAAGAGGAAGTTCCTTTCCCTCTCGTGGACGGTCATCACGAGACATTCGAACATAAGCGTTACTATTTTATTTTTTAGTAGTCGTTGCCATGGCAACTTGTTTTGTAGTTTAAAACGAAGGAGAGCAAAAACGTCACTTTTGCGATGGAAGCCTTACTGTAAACTACCACTTAATCTTCGCTTAATCGAATGAATTAACTTTTTTCTCAAAAGTGTTCGTCTTTCTTTTTGCGTGAAGCAACTTGTAAAATTACAACCAGCATTGTCTCAGTGGTAAGCGTAGGCTATATTCCCGGTGAGTGCAGATTTTTTTAAAAACTGTTATCACCGGAAAAAGTTCCTATGTGACCTCGGCTACTTGGGGAAAAGTTTTTTCGAAGAATCTTCCTTCAGAGTAACTCCAGAGTTTTTTCTTGCCGCAGAGATCTTCGAACCTGGGTAAATGCGGAACAGTGTAAGGGCTGTAGGTAGGAGTTAGTGGATCTGATGCCAGGCAGGGATCGCCGGCCTTATCGGTGGAAAGAGGTCCCTGAAAAGATGAGGCTTTTCCGGGGATACTAATTAGCCTTGATGTGATGCTTAGACTAAGAGCACCGGCTTAACTGGCAAGGAGTGGACAGTCTGAAAAACGAAGTCTTCTCTGGGAAATGGCTACATAGTGGCGCGTGGACCTGATACATCATCGGTACAGAGAGCGCCAACTTCACTGGCACGGTGTTTCACTGGAGACATCCTACTGTGCCCATGGTATAACATATGTGTGGTGTCAATTGAGGGATTAGTAAATGGGTGCACCAATATACCCCCACACATAGGTGGTAAGTGGGTGGCTTTAAAAAACTAAAAGTGGTGTCTTGTTGTATCAAAAAAACTTATTATTTATTTTCAATTGCGTAACCATAAAAAAAAAAGTTTTTTAATATGATTGTTCCATCATACGCACAATTTTGAAACATAACCTTAAACTTCAGATGCCTCGTTCATGAAACATATTGATTCTATTAAAATAACACTTATGTTTTACCATAGGGACATGACGTACCACTATTGGGATATGCATTCTCAATGGTGTTTCGCGTTGGGTACAAAATTACATGGTAAGTTCTTAATCATTTAGAACCATTTCTAATAAAGATGAAATCAAACAAAAAATATATGATAAGTTGTAAACAAAATATATAAATAACAACTGAAATGCTTATGTCATCTCATAAATATAATTTTATATAAATTTTCAAACGAAATTTCACCAAAAATCGTTCCAACATCGGTATTCTTATCTTACGTGTTTAACTTATTTGACTGTAGATAAAAGTTTTTGAATTGTGGTACCAATTACTATTACACTTCGATGTGTAATATTAAAATTTTTTTTCATACATTTGAACGTGCCTCATGTCTGTTAGGAGTTAAAAAAAATTTTTTAAGGTAGTATACATGACATGCAAGATTAAAATAATATTAATTACCTTATTGTCTTTCCACATTAGACTTTAAATAAGCAGACGGTGTTTTAAATTTTCAATAAAATTTGACTGTGTTTAAAGAGTTTCAGTTCTAATATGGACAGGCACTAATTCACGAACTGAAATTTGTATTTGTAGTGTTTAATTCTCGTGGATCTTAAAAATTTAAATACCTTTTATAAATGTTCAGCAGATTTACTGAGCAAATGACATTTAAACTTTGTTTTCTCATCCATCACGAAATAAATCAAATCCATCTGTTTTAGTGATCCACAAATAACCATGTACGGTTGTACATCAGGTTCTAACGTTTTATTGTATATATTTTTTAGATGGTTATAAATTGAAAGGAAAACCTTAGCGTCTTTTAAATGTTAGATATCCTAAATTATCACAAATTGTACAATACTTGTTAGTATGAGAAGCACTAATATGTTTGACAAAATAATATTAATAATTTTAAGTTTATGCTACTAGCTTGTGCAAGATGGAAAAGTCACGTAGATTTTGTTAACTTATTGCGACATCTTTTTTTACTTTCCCTACTTACATAGAAGCTACTATGTCTGTAAAAAAAAGCAAAATGTATCAGTAAGAAGCAAAAATGAACAAAACAACAATTTTACAAACCATTAAAAGTAGCGTAATGCTCCAACTATTTTAATACTTTTCCTTTGTGACTTTGACTTTAAAATTTTCTGGTTTTTCTTCTGCACATTGAACTACATATTTAGCAAGATTGCTCTTGGCAAAGATCCTAATAAATATTGACGTTTTCGAAGGATAAAAAAACTCAAAGTCATGATGAATCTGTTATTTACAACAAAAAAAAGCAATAACTTCAGTATTTTTTTTTTTTTTTCAATGACGCAGGTACGAAAAATTTTAATTGAAAGTATTTTTAGGGAAGTATGAAAATCTTAAGCGATTTACAAAAGAGAAGCATGGATATGACAAAAACATCTCCTGAATGGTAGAACTTCAGTATGTTTTTTTTCGCTCTTCCATGGTCTCATTACACCTTAATAGAAATTCTTCGTCCATGTTTAAGGTATCCCACGTACTAGTGTTCACAATCGTTTTTGATTACTCTACATAAATTTAATAAAAAAATATTGAATCTGCAATTTTATTAATATAATTTTGATACCATTTCTTTCAGGGATTTTTACCGTGCCTTGACGTAATTCCAAATGGATCATTTCTTGACCGTAATTGCGATAGGAGTTGAACGAAGCTCTTTTAAGATCAACTTCAGTAGTACTCTTAAAACACTATTCTTCAAGAATTCTGGTAGAAAATTAGTTCACTAATTTTTTAATTACTCGCAAAAAATTTTCCTGTGTAGACTATAACAGTTCGTACTCGTCAGTGCTTGTGTTATTAAAAATAATATTATATAATATATGCAAATTAATCCCATCAAAACGATGATAATTACTATTGAAATTACTATCAAAAGACTCAGCTTTGGATTAACTAATTCATCACATTTTTTCATAAATGATAAGTATGTATGTACTGTAAGTTAAAGGGGGGTTTAACTACAAAACATACAAAGATACGTGTACATCAATCAAGTGCTAGAATGTTACTTTAATATGGTATACTAACAACATTAGATTTAAGCCTAAAGAATTTTGAGATACTCTTGAGATAGGGATTTTGGTGAGAACATATGGTTCATAAAAGTGAACAAAATACATTATAAATATTTTCCTAATTTATTTACAGATAAATTAATGAATTAGAGCTACAATACGGGCTCGCGGCCGTTATTCTAAGTTAATTATTTTGACGCATCGTTTTAATGTATAAATCGCAAGCTTACAATCTGTTAACAGAACAATGTCATATCACATAATAGAACAGCGCGATTTGCTGATTTTCTTAGTCAAGACGTTAACGTATTTTATTTTTGATGGGGGCGCCAGCACAGAGAGACAGAGAAAGCAGTACCTTTTGCACAGCTTGGGCAGGCTGGTATTAATTGACGTCTTTTGGCGTAGGACTCCGCCAACGATCTTCTTGACTATGCAGGGGAATATGCCCTTCCTTTGTGGTTGTTACGCGGGTTGGGCCTCGAGCTGCTTTTCTTAGTCTTCCAGAAGATAAGCCAGAACACGATTTTCGTAGATCTGTGGCTGTGGTCTCTGCCGTCGAGTCTCTGCCATAGGTGCGCGCACGTACTTTTCGATATCGATTGCCTTCCTAGAAAATTGGAGCACGAGCGACCAGCTACCCAACTTTTTGGCGGCTTATCGTGGCGCCCCCTCCTCCTTCTCTCTACTCCCTTCTCGACTATGGACGCAATATCCGCGAACACGTAAACACCGTTACAATATTTACTTAAACCAGGTATCAGCAAACTCATTATAAATTAAAATCTCAGCTTTTTTTGAAATTAATTCATCAAATTTGTTTAATTTTAATGGGTTTACTGTATCTTGGCGATAGGTAGCCAAAGCAAGTTTGCCTACTGTTAATTGATTGCAATAGGTAATAAAATACATAATTTTTTTTGTATAGGAATCGCTTATAATATCGTTACGTGTTAAGTAATCTGAAAAAAATATACATGTATATGAAATTTACATACAAAATGTGTTTGTGTCACATTATAACAATCTTACACACATACATACACGCTCGCACACACGCACTTATACATAAATTAAAAAAAAAATTTATTATGGTGCTCTACGTTTGAGTCGAAAATATAGGCTCTACTATGGGCACGTAGTACTTGGGGGAAAAAGCAAAGAGGGTAGGGATTACTAATGTTTAAACGTAGGTGGGGAAACAACTCGAAAAAACTCATCTCGAAGTGGCCTTGTGTATAGCCCGCATTAAGATCAGGTGTCTATATGTCTATAAATACCAGGTCTAAAGCTTAGGTTGTTGTTACGATAGAGATGTAGTTAATTAATTCTCGAAATCATTAGTGCACGAATATGGCAAGACTTAAACGATCACCGATCCAAGTACTCACTGCATTCAACGCTGCTTAAGGGGGCTCCAGCGAGCACTGGTACCATCCCAAAAATAATTGTGTCAGTTGTTGTAAGTGTATGTGCGAGCATCATCATAAATATATGTGTGTAACTGTAAAAACTGTATGCTAATACAAGTAGAATACAAGGACTTGATGAATAATTTACGAAATATCTTGAATTGTTGCAGGGTCACTTATATTTTGCAAGGTACCATCTGAAATCTGAGATTTACTTTTTATAAAATAGTTACTATCCTGATATACAACTCCTACATTGTGATTAAAAAATTAAAATATTTTATGTTCCTTCATAAGAGGTTGTGTGTAATGAGAGCAAATATCTCGAAATTTCCCACAGTTAGAGAGATAAATAAAGACACCTCTGGATTCAGTGGGTTCTTATCTATCAATTAAACTACCTACGACCTCTTAACTCCTCCCACTGGAGCCCCCTTGACTTTGGTGATTGAAAAAACTATCAAATCACGTGGGAGGAGGAAGTTTGAGAAAGCAGACAAAGTCTGGGCAACCATTCTACTGTTTACTTCAGATTTGCATTCTCGAACTTTTAAATAGCAAAATATTAGAATTTTTGCCAGTGTGTCTGATGTATTTTGGTGTAATTCAGTCTCTTTAATCCTATTTTTTAACTTTACTGATACATACATATAGGCCAGAAATTTGTTAGAACAACGAAAACGAGACCTGTGAGTCTCAAAGTGATCAACTTCTTTTCCAAATTGCTTCTGGACAAGCCTTTTCAAAATGTGATCTTATTGTGAACTTATTTCTGTAAGCCAAATTTTTCTAGTACTTATGGTGTAGATGAGTGTGTTCTTAAAATATAGCAGGACTTCTATTGCTGCTAATGGCTTCTGATGTTGACTACAGATATTTTTTAAATTCTAGCAAACAATACACAGCGTTGGGAGCTTTTAGTGGCTCAGTGGTAGACCCTTTGCATTCTGCCTACAGGATGTTGGTTCAAGATTCTGCTCCATTACTTCCTCCTGGGTAACTCTATGGTGTTTTTTATGTAATCTAATCATTAGGATATTATATAACTAGGCAATTGGTTAACGTTTTAACCGTGGCATGCAGATAATATTAAAGAACAACGATGTGCAGAAAAAAGTGTAGAGTGGATTACTCTCTTATAGCGAAATTGCCTCGTAAATAATCAATATTACTAATAATGAAATGCATGTAACGAATTGAAGACGTACAGATACGTGTCTCCACCCTTACTATCAGTCCTCTTGAGTGTGGCATCTCTCTGCGGGAAATTTGAAAGTATAAAAAAAAAAAAAAAAAAAAAAAAACACCAACAAACAGTGGAATAAAAGTATTTAAAAATAATAATGAATTAAAAAAAAGATAATTATAATAATAAAATATTTTTTAACTTGTTTTTATGATGAGTATTATCTATTTAATTTTCTTACAGTCAATCATGCAAATTCACGAATTAATGTCGATTCAAGCCGTTCAAATTACACGGTTAAAAACAATCATGGATGATTACAATAACATACGGTATGCTGTTCTACTGTGTAGTTATCCACTTATCGTTTTTATCATGGTCATCTATTTTGTGTGTGTGTTATATATATCTAAGGAAGCATAAATTTTTCGCCCAAAAGTTGGCAGCAACTCGAGATCCAGCTGACCGATGAACAGATACGGCAAACGGGGGTAGTCCTGTACTATACAAGAAGAATGTGTTTCTATATTCTCTCACTATACCTTGTGCTCACTTTTTCAGTAAGTCATGCATTTGAATTTGTGGAATGTATTTCATTTGAGTTATCTTAATAATCAATTTAAGTTCAAAGATAAAAGTTGAATCCTAATCAACATCATTGGGCTCAATTAAAATTATCAATTGATTTTTATACATGTGACAAATAAACCGGGTAACCTCGTCATTCTATACATGTTTACAACAAAATCAAAACCATATATTGAAAACAAGGGGATAGTGGCAGGTAGTACTTAAATAGTGTAATAAAAATCGTGTAAATGTTGCTTTTGGCTACGAGAAAGCTGCAACAGCTTCAAAAGCTGCTTTAAATTTGCCATCATCACGGGTATTTCAGAATAACATGAGTCACAATTGCAGTACATCTTCATTTAATGGCTTCGATAAAAAAATCAGCACCAAGTTGACTGCAGACATATTTTTAGATAACTGCTTTTTGAATGTGAAGCAGTAATTGAGTATTAATGCAAGGTCACGGAGGACCTTGACTTACAACATTGCATTGAACCTAGCAAAATGATAACACTTATAATCAATACTAACTTCTTCAAATTTGAATACTGGAGACAAAATTTTTCAATAGTCTATTTTTTCTACTTCTAAACTCCTCAAGCAGTCTCCAGCATAGATACAAGGATTCATCTGGCTATCACACTTACTTTCATCGGATGTAATATGCACTATATTATTCAATTATATTAGTACTCGTTCTTATTTAATTTCATGTCCCAAATACATTTTTTAACTCATAAATCTTATTACTTCTACTGTAAACAGAAAAAAAGCGACAACTAGGTGGACGAAAACAGGCCAAAAGAAGTCCTGGTAGTTACCATAGTCAACAAAGCATTACGGTTGATCATTTTGTGCGAAAGGCTTTTTTTACACATATCGTCAAGGAATCTGGGCGCTGTAATGCTAATTCATATATATATATGACTAATTATTTCAATAATTAATCATCAGTACATGTATACAAAATGATCAGGAGGAAATAAACTCCTCATATTACTAAGCTAATTTTTTTTCATTATAAGCGCGACTTACAAAAAGTTCCAACATCTCTTTGGTTGGTTCGTAATACTGGTCTTGACCTAAAGTTAAGATAGCTTCCTAATCTTGTAAAATACCGTCTATAGTATCTATGTTGAATGAGTTAGTTACCTTTGATTTGATGTAGTTTAGCCAACGAAGTATTGTCTCTATGTCAGCGTTTGCATGAGGCACTAATACAGCAACTAGTGCCACTCTTCCTCAATTTTGGAATAAGACACTTATCTTGAATTCCTGAACTTTCCACACGTAAAACCAAAACTTCTCTACTGACATACTACTAACATGAACTTCTAAATGTAGCAAACTATCCCACTCATTTCTGAGGTTAGACTCACTGTTTATTATTTTTCTAAATATTACTATTAAACTGTCTAAACATCTTGAAGATTCAAAATGAAACGTTTTTAGAGATTGCATTGTTCGGCTCTAAGCACCTTACGGCTCTATACAGATCATTATCAAAATTCGTAAATTTTTTTTTGGTTTTCGAAGCCACAGCTAGAACAAAATTAAATGCATCTGTTGCAAACTGTTGCAAATTACCACCATCTTCAAGTAATTCATGTCGCATGACTTCACCGAACTCACAATCTTTAATTGCGAAGTAGTTACTTTGATCGAAGAGATCAATAACGGCTGAATCGGTTTTGTTAACATAATAGCGGCTTAGAATATATGAAACGATCGTCTTGTAGGTTTGAGCAACTTGTTCCTGTGCTTTATGTATTACAACATCCTGGCGTTCAAAAAACTTGTTCAAATCATTTAAGTATGCAAATACGTGTTAAAATAAAAAGAAAAAAAAATTTTACATTTCTTCGACTCATTTTTGATACTATTTTTTTGCAAGACACTTATTTTTATCCAAAGAGTTTTGAGTGAATACGAGAAATGAATCTCGTTATTCTAAATCTCGATTGATACACTGTTCTAGAGACAACCATCGTATAGGAATTCACCTTAAAATTTTATGGCGAGGAAGGTCCATTTTAACCTGCAAATTATCAAAATCTTGAGCCTTGTTCGCACTTCTGAGCATTGCATAAGCTCCAGTAGTTAGATCCAGAATGTCTTTGGGCAACTCATTCATAGCGTGTTAGGCACACAGATGTACTAAATGTGCTGGACTTTGTACAAAAATTATCTCTGGAACAGCTTCATTTAACAGTCCTTTGAGCCCCTTCGTTGCACCTATCATAGTATTGCAGCCTTCGCAGCACACACCGAGTATATTACTGAGTGGAATATCGTAGCCATTAAAGGATTTTTTAATGCACTCAAAAATGCGCTCCGATCCAGCATTTGCTTTCATACCTTTTGGAAAAATTGGTGCTAAGTCTCACAGATGTTTTGTTACTTTACCATTTTCGGGATCTGTGTAACAAACAACCTTTGAAAGAACTTTTTTTTTGTTAAGTTTGTTGATTCATCTAAGCACAAAGAAAAATGAACTTGAGCTAGAAAAGCTGATACTTTCATTTTTATTCCTTCCGAAATATTTTTCTTGGCAATGTTTTATGCTTTAGAATACTGAATACTTGAACTACTCCAGATTTCCTTTTTCATCCATACTTTGCAAAGTCTTGCGTTATTCTGTTGCTTGTTGGAATGGAATATTAAATTTAATCTTCATTGCCATAAGTTTTAACTCAAAATCCGGTATTTGGTAATCTTCAAGGCATTTTTGTGACATCACTAAATCTTCTGGTAAAGATATACCGTCGTTCCTAAGACGCTTGTAATGATTTCGTGTGCATACATTTCTTATAAAGGTTGAAAGTCTACCACCAAGATTTATTTTGCAAACACTATAATGAAGATCATTTTTCATTAAATGCATGCACTTCAAAGCTGGTGTTTGCAACCTCTGTGCTTGGATCTTACGTTGACGTGGACCTCTTTCATTTGTCTGAAAAACGTTACAAAATATGTGTATAATTTGCATATTGAGGACACTTATTTCGACTGATGCAAGCTAATGTACGAAAAAAAATTCTTTGTTTTTTGTTAGTCTGTTATAGTATTACAAATTTTTGAACAGATTTTTATAAAATTTTAATTTTATTCTCACCAGATAGATCATTGTTAATAATGTGCAAACCGCATTAATAGTAATAACAATTCCTAATGTCCAACTTTTAACTTCTCAAATACTGATTTTAACAATTACATTCTGAAAATACGTTTAAATAATCATGATAGCAAGTTATGTATCAAAACTATAACAGTATTTTAAATCGTGAATATTTTGCTAATTTTTCTATTTCATCCTCTTTATCAAATAAAATTGTATACTTACACTTTTGGAAGAGCAGTTCCGTAAGCTATTAATACACGACATTTCCATGTAGTGGAAACCCTACTGTGAAGGAATTTTAATTAAACTCATCAATTTTACTTACATTTTTCTTACACACACTATACGTTTTTAAAATTTGATTTTTTTTTTTATTTCACTTTTTGTAATGTTCATGTCTAACAAATTTATTTGACCTAGTGATGAATATTAGTTAACATCTTGTGCTTTGGCCAGCTAGTGCCTCTAGAGCTAGCAGCACATTGCAAATATTTAAACAAAAAAAATGTTTTGCAGACGTATACATGTAAACAGCGTATACGTGAAATACGTGAAATCTATCCACACTGAGGAAAAAGTTGTACGTACTCCATTCTTTGGCAGAGCTAGTAGTATCCGTAGATTGTATAACGGAAGACGCGCAAGAGTGGCACGCCAGCAATCCCACTCTGTGGTATTTACGCCAAGCTATAAATATATGCTATAAACGCGCTATGCAGAGGTACGCTACCTGCGCTCGTATTCGGATTCAAAATCTGAACAACGTTTGGGTGGGGATAACAGCCCGTGGGTGCTAACAGCACGTGGTGAATGTTGACGCGGCACGTGGTTGTATTCAAGATTTAGACGAGCAAAGACAAATTGATGTAAAAAACACGTTAATGCATCGCGGCGCAACGAAGAACTTCTTTAAAACTCAAACGTGCAAGAAATACCCAAGACAAGCTATGTACACGATTTCTCAGACAAACAACTGGAGACCGCTCTGTACAGAGGCAAGTATTCGACTGAACGAGGACTACCAAATTTTTCCAATGACGCTACCTTTTCTCTCTCCCTCAACCCCCTTTCTTTCTAAGGATGCGCTGCAATTAGTGGAGGTGTTATTCATTTCGAGTGTCAATCAGGCATCGGGACGCAAACAGTGCCGAAGATGGGCGAGACAGGCTAAGTGTAGATTTTGAAGTGGAAGCGAGAACGAGAATCTAGAACAAAATAAAAAATGCGCGCAACGCGCGTGTGTGTGAAGTAAATGAATTTAAGCGTGGTTTTATGTGTTGATGCAAACGAACGTGCTGTGAGCTTTAATCCTCCTCCGCTGGCGTGGCGGTACTCTATTTTAGTCGCATTTAACTAAACATGCTCCTCCCGTAGCAAGGGTAGCGAGCAAAAACGTAAGTCGTAAGCATTCCTCATTCGATAGTGTAGTCGATCTACCTCCTTCGATCAGCTCGATTGTACGTGTATGTGTGTGTGATTGTGTAAATATATACAAATATATAACATATGTACAAGACTTCTTTCCGATACAATAATTTCGATAACGTTACGATCGATGTTCAAGTTTTTTGTGAAGTGGAACTTGGTAGTGAGCATAACTGCGTGACGTTGCGTTTGAATCTCCCTTGAGCTGTTTTGACGGTGACGACTCAAGTAATGCCATCGGTGCCTAGGTGGATCTCGACGACAACTCCCAACCACTAGCGCATGCTCAGTTGATTCTTATCGATAAGTAAAACGATTGCATTTACTTGAATTTCATAATTCAATTTACTCCATTTTTGTCGGCACTGTAGCTCGTGGAGGTACTTCAAGTACCACCGTTTCCAGAAGTCCTGCTGTGCTCGGGTGATGAAGCGCCAAACTGATTGCCAGTTACCTGTAACAGAAGACAGATCAGCTTCTGGCAAAAAATTCAAAGGTCATCCAGTTAATAAGTACGCCGGCGTGATGGCTGTTAAATCATTAGGATCGCTTGATAAACTATAAAGTGGTCTGAAATTCATGGTAATAAAATCAGATATTTTTGATCGAAAGAAATTTTTGCGTTTTTTAATCTCCCACCCATTATTACCACAATATTACCACACTATAACTCGCTCGGCCTCACGCTTCTCTTCCACGCTGATATTCTTTCTCTTAAACTTATTGAGCCGTCTGATCCGCAGACAAAAAGCAATTACGTTAACCAATTTTGAATTACAAGAAAATCTTAAGAAAATTTCTATCCCTCAATTAGTCATCAAACATGTTTTACTTTTTAATCCCGGTAATTTGCTCGGTAATGTTGAAATTGGTTTTGGCCATTCGTTTTCTGGTCGCTGGAGCCAGGCGAGACCGCTAAGCCAAGTTTCGTTTTTCAAAAATTAGATCGGCAATCGACCCCGCGAGAGCGCATCGGCAGGAATGTCTTTCGTTCGCACGTGCATCCATTCGTGAACCCCGTTCAGCGCTTGAATTTCCGCAACTCGATTTGCTTCGAAAACTTTAAGAGTTTCTGGTGATTTCTAAAGTGAATGCAGAACAATTGTCGAATTCAACCAAAAAAACTACTTGATTTATTTAGAAATGAAGCGCTGGACGTGCTTCCTTAAATAAACGCACGAGGAGAAGCTCACCGCAAAATTCGAGCTGTGGTATCGTTTTTACTTTTAGTAGAGCTACCTCAGATTTTGCGCACGCAAGACAAACGACAAAACGGACTTGCTGATGGAATGAACTCAAATAAATGCACGCCCCGTAACGGGACTGACTGGCATCACAAAAGCCACGTATTTCAATTCTCGTTGGTTTATCGATCAAAAAATTGCGATTTACCACAAAGTTACGTATAAGATTGAGTTAACATGCAAATTCTGTTCAACGTGAATGAAGCTCTTGCAATACTGACTCGTCCCAGCCGCACTCTTCCTTCTAACAATCTTGAATCATACTCTTTGCATTCAATACAATAGGCGCCAGTAAACGTAACATACCGAAAATTTTCGCAATTTTGGAAAGAATGTGTCATTTTGTGATCCTCTTCAGAAGTTCTATGCCCTTGACTAAATAATTAAATGTGTCTGACCACGAGTCCCACATTACTCCGTGCTTTTGTAATGGCTTCTTTTTTAAATGCTGAATCTAAAATGAATACCCTTTCGCCTTAACTTTTAAACGCTTGTTGATTGTTGGAAGCCCACTTCCGAGTATCAAATCCGCCACGTTTGAGAATACCGATCATTTCATCGCAAATTTTCATTAGTCCTTCGACTGAATTCGTGCCTGTTAACAAATCATCTACACATAGATCACGTTTCAAGATTTTAGCCGCTCGCGGAAAATTGGCTTCTTCGTCGTCAGCTAGTTGATGGAGGGTGCGTATTGCGAGGACTGGAGTGAACGCCACTCCGAATGTAACTGTGTTGAGCTAGTAAACCGCGATTTCCTTTCCGTGGTACCGAAAAATTCGTTTATATTGCTGGTCATCGGGATGGACAAAAACCTGCCTATAGATTTTCTCTATATCCACAGTTAAAACAAATGCATGTGACCGAAATCGCATTAGGTGTTTAAACAGTTTTGGCTGAATTGTGGGCCAAACTAACAATTTTTGATTTAAAGATATACCTCGATCGGTTTTCGCAGACGCGTCGAATACTTCGCATACCTTAGTCGTATTGCTCGATGATTTTACAACTGCATGATGAGGCAAGTAATATCTGCCTGTGAGTTCATTCTGCACAATCGTCATGTGTCCAAGGGTTATGTACTCGTCAAGTACCTTCGTATATTCGCGGTTAAGTTCGCCGTTCGCTTGTAATTTCTACCGCAGCGTATGAAAACGCTGAAGAGCCTGCGCACGAGATTTTCCTTATTGAGGTGACTCTTTGCTAAAGGAAAGTTGCACTACATATCGTCCCGTTATGTCGCGTGTCATGTGTTCAGTGTAATGATGCTCGCAAATTGAGTCCTTCATCGCGATTGGGGTATCGGATTTGATTTCCTCTATCGTCCAAAATTTCGCAAGCTGTTCTGTCAAACTCGGTAAATTGCATGACACGACCGTTCATTTCTTGATTTCGCGCAACCCACCTGCAATCGTCAATCCCAACTGCGTTTTATGCAGAATTAAGTCACTCCTTTCGCGTGAAAGATTAACTCGACCGACCGATAAAAGTGATAAAGTGGCTCCCAAACCAATCAGCATATCTATTGTGCGTTCGTAATATGAAATTATGGATCAGCTTATTTTCAGTTCAACGGGATGTTGATCGACGCATGCGGAAAAGGTTCATCTGGTGCGAAATCTGCAATCTTAGGAATTGTGAGAAAGGTCTGTTCTTCTGAAAAATCGTTCGTCCGCAATCTAAATTAGATTCTTACGCTGTGTGTTTGTCTGGGTATTTAATGTATTTATTGCGCCTACTGGAATCACAAATGCTCAAAAGGGCAGCCGTAACTCACGCGCAAATCTTTCTGTCACAAAATGCGCCGTAGCGCTCGTATCTAAAAGCGCGCGTGCCTCAACGAAATTACCGTGTTCTATCTAACTCGAATAATTGCACTTATTATCAGCTGTGACTGAGGTGCTCGAGTCATAGTCCCTATCATGCTTGTTCTTAGTCAGATTGACTTCTCGAGCTTGGATTTGCAATGTAGAGGAGTGTGGTGTTGCTCCCCCATTTCTTACACGTCTCTGATTTACAAGTGCTGGTGTGCTTACTCAAACAACTTTTACACAACCCCTTAGACTGCACGAATTTCCAACGATCTTGTACTCTTAATCTGCTATACTTGGAACACGAAAAAATACGGTGAGCTTATTCACAACGCACGCATTTTTATCCGGTAACGCTAGTAGCCATTGCACACGCTGACAAATTATATTTCAATTTTTTAGACGTTTCCGGCGCTTGCTCTGCTTGTCGCTTGTTGCCCTTCTCTTCCTTTACAAGCGAAATCTCGGTTTCTATTGTCAAAAGTTGGAACGTCGTCGCATTGATAAATTTATAAAATTTCGCGAGTTTTGGGAGTGCGTCCCAATTTAATGACTCTTCCCATTTCTGACGAATATTAATCGGTCTAGCCCGCTCTAGCAGTCGCACTACTATTGTGTAGTCCAACACTACGCCTACAGAAGACAAAACATTTCAATGCTGGGGAGTGTTGTCAACCAATTTCGACAGTCCTTGTGTATCTGCAGCCTTTAACGGCTTGATATCCATAAACGCGTCTAAATTCTTTCCACCAGAATACTTTTTTGATCGTACGAATCGTTGAGCAACTGCCAAGTTTTTTTATAATTGGCTGCATTCGTGTCGAAAATCGAGATTTTATCACGCGCTTCCCCCTGTAACGCATCCTTCAAGTAAAAGCATTTAACGAAATCATTGGTGTCCATCGCGCATTAGGCATCATTCCGAATGCGTTCTTAAACGTTATCCACCTATCGGATTGCCCATTGAATTTTGGAAGCTCGGCGACCGGTAGCTTCAGAAGCTTTTACTTCTTGATAAATGATGACGATGCTAAGGGATTGCTGCCGGATGTCGAGTCTGACTGAGCATCAGCTGCCGCATATATCGGCTTAAGTTTCACTGCTATTGTGTAATTTCGCACGCTAATACTCCTCATCTCGTTTGTATCCGCATCATCAGGGTCGATCACTTCGAGCTCGTCATTTAGGTCTTCGTACGTGCTAAGGAATTACTTCGTGCGATCGAATCTCAGCCGAGCCTTTACCATGTCAAATGATTCAGTCGCAATCAACGCTTCGAGCTCCGTGAGTTGTCCCTCTAGCGTAGAGCGTTTCTGCATAATGATCTTAACTAGCGACATTTTCATTTAATGGATGATCAATAATGCAATAATAAATCCATTTACTTTTTTTGTTTTAACGTGCTTTTTTAACATCAGCATAATACCTGCTGTTCAGCGTTTTCCACCCGAGTAAAATTGGAGAGTTCTTGCCATGTATCCTCTGGCCGTGCAGATAAGTACCCTAGTAGAAACTTACTACGATTGCTGGCTAGCATTTTACAATATTATAAACAATTAACAAGTTTACTCACTGTAATCATTGCCTCTTTGCTACGTGCACAATCTGAAAAGCGATCGCTGCAATACCCGTGCTAGTATGTGAAACCAAACGATACTGTCTGTTTTCTGTTAGCTGACTGCTAAGCATTACTAATACCATAAAGTTGTGTTTTTATACGTCTAAAACCATTCTGAAGATTAAATTTTTAATAAAATTATAATTTGTAAGGACACATTATCCTCCTACATATTTATTAAAGTATCACTAATAAAATGCAATAAAACATCTCTTATACTGCGTACTTTTTAGAGCTGTAGCTGGTTTAACCTGCAAAGATGCAGAAGCTCCGACTCTGAGAATAAAGACGAAGCATGTATCGAGATGCTGTGTTCGTAAATATCAAGCACATATCGCGAGTGTTGCCTTCTGCTATGCAAGGCCAATAGTTCTCATTTTGTCCTCGTCGGCGATGCTTTTAAATTGTGCGCATAGAGAATTGTATATTCTGATGTGCTCGCAATAAACTTGACAATGGGCTCAACAAGGAACGGTGCCGTTTTCTGCTATTTAGTCACTCTATATGACTCACTTCCTCACTCAACTTACTGCTCTACAGCTGCAATAGGCACAGTTACAACTAACAATCAGTGTACACATTTTCAATAATTTTGTAAACTAAATCTTTAATCACGTTTGAGAATCACTATTTCGTTATTAACTGTATGAATATTAAAAATAAGTTATTTTCAAGTTTATTTAGCATGCGGTGTAAAGTGAGATTACGCTAAACATATTCACTACTAAGGTATTGCCCAGTTGTTACCACGTTTATCGTCTGATCACTGCACTGGAAAAAAGTTAGCCTGCCGCACCAGCAAAAATACCTACAGTGGCGTGCTAATACTTATGGTGCTGCTGCTTGCCTGCTCTGCACGGAAAAAAATTTTAAAAGCTAGGACCTCAAATATCTTGAACGATCGTACTTTCAAAAAGATTGAATGCTGGAACTTTCAAATACGACCAGCATGTAGTCAAATTAAGAAGCACAGCAGTTCAAAAGAATTTGAACTACTGCACGTTAGACTTGGATATTGGAGGCAAAGAGATTGGAGGCCTTTGATTTTATAGATTGTTGAACACGCAGACCTCCGAATTCGAGGTCTCACACATCAAAGTCGAGAGTCTCAGCCACCTACTACAGTCTCTCTCGTTGCATTGGCAAGTCTGCAGTCAACGTTTGTTCGTATACAGCTCAGATGGAATTTAACTGTGTAACCTTAAAATTGGGAGTCTCAGCCGCCCAACTTTGAGGTGTAAGACCTTGAGCGTAAATAACTGAGATACGGCGATTTAAGTTTTGAAAAACTATTGAATCTAGGTGTTTGAAAAAAAGCGTATTCATTTTTTATCTCAAAAAGTATGACTTGTTTTTAAAAGTTGTAAATACAAAAAAGATGTGGATTGTAATTTTTTAATAGCTTGTACTTTTTTTTCACCGATTCATAGACTTTGGAAAATCGTCCCCTAGGTCGTGAACTTATATTCCGTTTCGAGCGCTAAGCATGTTATTGCATCCGGCCCTTCAATTAAGGTTTACATGTGAAAATATAGACTGTCTACAAAATTTTAAAATACGCTGACTGATGGAATTCAGGGCTGATTTGATGATTAGTTACACAGAACAGAATACCTAAGTCTAGGTCCTAATTTTATTTGGCACCTGAATGGGTATGGCAAATTAAAACTACTTGGATTCGCAATTCATGGTTGTCTATTATTTATCATTTCTCAATAGGATTAGTTGTTTGTTAACTTTAATGAGATCTGACAAAATATCTTAGGATTCAGTAATTAAGTCTCTGCAGATCACTTTAAGAAGTCAACACAACGATAAACAAGCTAGAAGTTACAGATTAATCACTGGTAAAAGCACAGAAAACCAAAGAATCAAATCATTTTGGGAACGTATGCGTCGACACTCTGTGGATTGCTTCGTTCAATTTTTTAAAAGCATGTAATTGCGAGATTTGTTTGATGGCTCTGCTTTATTTGCGAAATACTTACAGGTTTGTTTTGGTCACCTCATAAAGAATGAATTGCAGTTAACAAAACAAATGTGAACGAGCATTCTGTTAAAAAGCAAGCTGCAAGAAATAATATCGTAGAGAAAAGCCGTTTATTTTATAGAAATTACCAGAAAAAATATAGAGCATAAGATTTAAAAAAAAGTATTGATGTCGTAGACGTAGATTCATTAATTAATGTGTACACAACTACACCACCTCTAGTTGATCTTCTTTTCAAAGATCTGGTACAGCTTCTACATCCACATTATTCTGTTCGTTTAACTGTTGACAATGCGTTAAATCTCTACAAAACCAGGTGTGGATCTTGGGATCTCTGACAGATGTGAAACATTAAAGAATATGTTATTAAACTCGGTAGTATTTGATTGTCTATAGTTGGTTTCTTTGGATAAGTGCCATTGTCTCTGGGGCTATTTTGCGTCCCGAGGGACCTGCGAAGACCTTACAAATTTACAAATATGTATTTTTATCCGTGAATATTATAGATTAGAAAGGAGCAAATATAAAAATATGTTCGTATTTTTTTTATTCATTAACATTCAACAACGAGAATGGAAAAGAACAATAATACACGACAAAGAGTATCTGTACTACTTACCTACACATGGGTGCATACATGTTTAACAATACGTTCGTATGTATAACTTTCTGTGTCTCTCTGTCTCTTTTCGGATACCTGAGCATAGTTGAGCACGTATGCGAGTTTCGTTGGCTCTTTACTAAAGATGGGTTAACATTTAACATGGAGTTTGAATAAACACGATTGGCAGACCCCGGGAAAACTTTGCATTATGGTAAAATATGTATATTTTAAAATAATTCTGTTCACAAAGAACAAATTATTGTAAAATGATGGAAAAAATAGTAGTTCTATTATTAATTTATCATTTGCTGAAGGCTCAAAATATTAAGAGAAACAATGAAAAAAATCTACCTGTATAAGTATAATAGAGAGAAAGCGAGCGTGACAGTAGACGATTAATAGCTTTCTCTATCTCACTAACTTTTATAGGTACTGACAAAATGCCTTTTTTATTTTTGAAGTTATTTTTCTCAACATTTTGTGCTTGTCAAAAAAAAATTGAAAGTGCTTATTTATAGAAAATTTTTCGCCCTACTCGCTGGTATCCTTATTTTTTCTGTATATCAAACTGTTACAAGATATAAGCAAAAATGAACTTAAAAACACGATTTTAACATTATTAGACCATTTAAACATAGGTATAATAGAAAGATTCTGGCTCACCTCCCTCTTTTCTCTTAAGGGGAGCTGTAACATGAGGCTTCTAAGTCAATTTCCCAGGGAGGGGGGGGGAATGTAGCTTGAGGATTCTAGCTCACTAAGGGGGTAGTTGTAGCACGAGGATATGGGGCTCCCCCTCCGAGTGGGTGGCTGCCGTAAGGGGAGTCACGTGCGTCTGAGAGGTCGTGGGTCAACCGTGCTATTGCAAGAGCTTATCCCGCGCTCCCCCTTCTTTTAGTGTCAGCTTGTTCTCCAGACTAGCTTTAGGATGGGATCACTTACCTACACGCATGAAAATGTATACACGTGTACACGCATGTATGTGCTCGTGCGCATGCTAATGATGTACTGGGTCAGCCATGTTATTGCACAAGTTTATCAATGATCCCTCTACTAGTGCTGATTAGCAAAGATTAGTAGGCAAATTGCTGACTGCCATGCTACGGAGTGTGCCCACTTTTTTCCAGTGGTTCGAGCGCCTCGCCACTGCCAAGCGGCCGAACCAGGCGCACATTTTTTTTTAATTTGAGAAGCACGGTAGGAGTATAAGAAGAGTGGATTAGCGTGGAAATGTCCATATAGGCGCACATTTTGGAGACGCGTGGAAGGGGTATACCGATTGTGCGCCTACGAGGAGAGGAGTGGAAATGTCGGCTATATAGCTGTATATCTCTGAACGCACAGCCAAAGCAAGCGACGATACGAGTTTTTCTTTTTTGAGAGTGTTTTGACTCTGCAACCGAGTACTATGTATATATTTAACTGACTTGCTCTCACTCTGGATTCAATGTTATCTATAAATCTTATTTAATTAAATCGTGGAACTAAATGCTCATTAATTATATACACAGAATTTTGATTTCAATACATTATTTTTTAACTTTCCCGTACTCTTAAAATTCCCAAATCCATTTTTGTTTTCAAAAAATTAACCACTAATTTATTAATTTCACACATCCTAACTGCTGTAAACTGTAGGACAAGCTCCGGAGGATATCCATGAACATATGTGACTTCGAAAGGATCACCTTCCATCCTTCGGATAGCTAAGATGGTTAAGGCTTATGCCCCTTTGTAGATTGTTTTGCACTTAAGGGTTCAAATCCACTTCATGGTAGATATTTTTTT
>NW_019379666.1:577535-615458 GCF_000648655.2 Copidosoma floridanum
AATAAAAGCAACCTATGTCACGTGGTTGAAGATACCGACAATGCGGTTGTTACTATGACTACAAGAAAAAAAAAAAATTAGCTGCCTTGCGTTGTGTGGCAAGAGGTGTTTTTTGATGGTTTATCTTATCAACTACAAACAATAGAATAAATTTATGCGAATCATTGTGTGTTGCATACGATGTAAAATTAATTGATCGATTGCGATAGTTAAAAGAGCAATTTCAATTGTGAAATTTTAATATTTTGTAAAGTTATTCATCTATAAAAATATATATAGTGCCACCTTCCAAACAGAAGAAAAAAAATTTTTGTTAACTGTATATGATTTACGCACTGACAAAAAATTTAGGTAACTATTTCTGAAAAATTACAATAACAATTTATTGTAGGTGAAAAATTAATGAGTAAAAGGTTAATTATTTGTGCAAAATACAACTTTTTTTTTTTATCCATACTTCGAGTTACAAGTGGTTGAAACTAGTATGTGTTGAATAAAAACAGCTTCGTTCAGTCTCTGTAAGACTCTTTAATCTAAAATACGCACTATTTATAAAGACTAAAGAATCTACTTTCACGTATATATATAGGACGAATTTTGTCAACGCAATAACCACAAGGTATTGATAAGGAATGAAAATATAAGCACAAAAATATAACATATGTACGTAGTTAAATATCCACGTATAATTGGATATAAGTTGAACTTTACTGGTGATGATCATATTTGATATAATCGTAGTAAAAGTATAAGTTTTCTTATCAAATACAAACTCAAAAATTTCCAAGAATAATCTTGACCGACGTTTCGTTGGGCTTAATTATACTATTCGACGCCGACACCTCAGTGCGAGGGTACCTATGTATAAAAAGGCTTTTTCTTTTAGTTTAAGAGGACTTTATTCTGCCCGAAAATTTAAAAAGACTCTTTCATGACTTTTCCTCTAAAAAGACTCTTTCTTGCACTCACCCGATGGTATCATTGTTAAAAGTATTACGATGCTTTTCCTGCATTCAATATAAATGATTAAACTTCCTTTATATTCTACAGCCTAAAAATATGTTTATTACAATCATCATCCTTAACGGTAATTCATTTTTTTTTTTTTGTTTTTAATAAAATACTGCGGTATTATAAAAAATGTTTAGTCTCAGAATCTTGCCGAATGAATTTTATTATTTATTCATCGAACTATTTCATTCATTATTGTTCTTCTGGCTGTCTAAAAATAAATAAAAGTAGCACACCTTATTAAAGATTTGCAAACAATTTTAAAATATTTACAAAACTATTTTGTATTGTGTTCATCAAATTTATTTACTGATCAAAATTTCAACATTAAGTAAATAGCAGTAAACGGGCGGCTTTTTTTGTCGTAAATAGGATGTTCACAATTTCTTAGGAGTTTTAGAATACACAAATTATGTTAAAATCCTTAAAAGTTATTTTAGTATTATAAAATTACATATAGAATTGCCTTGTATCAAAGTAACAATATTAATTTAATTTGTTTTGATGTATCCGAAAAAAAATGTTGACTACGTATATATATATAAATATATATTTTTAACGAAACATAAATAAAAGAAATGAAGACAAAATGATACGTTGAATAAAAAAAAGAAAAAAAAAAATATCTACCATGAAGTGGATTTGAACCCTTAAGTGCAAAACAATTTCTAAAGGGGCATAAGCCTTCACCATCTTAGCTATCCGAAGGACGGAAGGTGACTCTTTCGAAGTCACATATGTTCATGGATATCCTCCGGAGCTTGTCCTACAGTTTACAGCAGTTAGGATGTGTGAAATTAATAAATTAGTGGTTAATTTTTTGAAAACATAAATGGATTTGGGAATTTTAAGAGTACGGGAAAGTTAAAAAATAATGTATTGAAATCAAAATTCTGTGTATATAATTAATGAGCATTTAGTTCCACGATTTAATTAAATAAGATTTATAGATAACATTAAAGCCAGAGCGAGAACAAGTCAGTTAAATATATACATAGTACTCAGTTGCATAGTCAAAAGACTCTCAAAAAAGAAAAACTCGCTTGCTTTGGCTGTGCGTTCAGAGATATTCAGCTATATAGCCGACATTTCCACTCCTCTCCTTGTAGGCGCACAATCGGTATACCCCTTCCACGCGTCTCCAAAATGTGCGCCTATATGGACATTTCCACGCTAATCCACTCTTCTTATACTCCTACCGTGCTTCTCAAATTAAAAAAAAAATGTGCGCCTGGTTCGGCCGCTTGGCCACGGCAGGGCGCTCGAACCACTGAAAAAAAGTGGGCACACTCCGTAGCATGGCAGTCAGCAATCTCTCTACTAATCTCTGTGATTAGTTCCCTTTGTATCAGACTAGCTTTCCCTCAGATGGATTGGTATATGGTGTATTATTTTCCTTGGCAGTATTTAGAGGTTTGCTGGTAGCCAGATAAATAGCTTTTCGTGCTGAGATGTCAGCATCTTACCTTAAGTAGCTAAGTAAAGTTTCTATACGGCAGCCACACACATGTATGTGCCTATATATATATGTTCGTGATGTTTGCCTAACTGCCTATGTAGCAGCTGCAACACACAGATACACACCTGCGTACATGTATTAACGGAATCCTTACACACGGTTATACCACCTGTACTCAGTGCCTAACTGCCCAGTTCACAGAGCTAATAAATTAAAAGAATATTGAGAAAAATTACTTAGTTATTGTTAGTAATCCCATAGGTGAATAGCATATTACCACTTAAAGTGTTAAAAACTTGGCAAGTATGCTTTATTACGTTTTTTTGGAATACTTTTTATAATATTGTCAACGTAACGATAATATAAGGGAACATTTAACTGTTATTTCTTTTTACAACTTACTTATTAAATTTTTATAGTCAAATTAAGTAGAACTAGACTAACTGAGACACTCATGGACGATCCTCAAATCTGTTTATAATAACTATAGTTATTATTAATAGCTATTAATATATCACTTTTTACGTTAATACGCCCAAACGTGCCAACTTCATCTACATTAGACATTTTGGATTTATCTCACAAACTAATTTTAATTTAATTTACTTTCATCAAGCAGTTGCTGGCAAGGCCGTGGTTAAGTTTGGTCCTGAACTGAGAAAAAGTGCCAAATTAAGTCCTGGTTATTAAATGTCGGTACTGAGTTGAATTCCGGCAACTAAATGTCGGTACAGAGTTGGGTCCCGGTCATTAAATCTTGGTGACAAGTTGGGTCCTGACACTCATGACTAGTGATTTTCGCCTATTCACTCTTTTTTTATAGAAACTGTAGTGTATGTATACGACATTTGTACGGTAGCTTGCGACACCTATTGTACATCTATTGCTATTTACATTAAATCAGTTTATTCTCAATGTTCCTAGAGTATACACGTTATTCGCAAAGCTCTACCTTACAAATAATATAATGGCAACGAGGATATACAGTACACGAATTAAAAGTGCAGTATAAGTCTAAAAGTAGCAATTTATTTCAAGCCAAATGAGTATAGAGATTCAAGTAAAAGGAACAACGTGGATACACAATTAAAAAAAAGAAGAACTACTGGCGCTGTGCAAAGAAAATGACATTGAGACGTCAGCAGATAAAGTAGATGAGTTACAAATAGTTATATGTGAATTTGTTAAAGATCAGTTGAATGAAGCTAGTACGGCTATAATAAATGTAACAAAGACGATTGTAGATAGTAAAAAAATAAGTGAAATAAATATAAGTGAAGAACAAAGTAAAAAAAAGGCAACGAGCGTTGTAAAGAAAATGGAAGTAACCAGCAATTTAGATTTTGGTATCAGAAAAGATGATTAGGAGCAGTATGTGGAGGGAATGGAACAGTTTTTCATAGCAAACGATGTAACGGATAAAAATAAACAACGAGCAATCTTATTAAGTAAAGTTGGAGCAGAAATGTACAATGTAATTGCCAAAGTGTGTAAACCAGATAAACCTGGTGTTAAAAGTTACGACGACGTTATTCTACTGGTGAAGAAACATTTAAAGCCGCAGGCATCCCATTTGGTATATCGCTCTAATTTTCGTCACAGAACACAGAAAGATAACGAAATCACAAGTGATCACGTAGCCGAGTTAAAAAATTTGGCAAACGACTGCAAGTTTGATAAACTGGAAGACCAAATATTGGATCAATTGATAATGGGTTTGAAAAATAAAAGCGTAGTAGCAGAATTGTTAAAAATCAAAGATCCAACACTTGAAGTAGCTCTAAAAAAAGGCGTTAGCCACTGAAGCAGAAAACAAAGGAGCAGAAAAACTGCAAGAAACTAGCAACAAGAAATTCCATGATGAATTTCATAAATTAAATATGGTGTCAAGAAGTTCTCGTGGCAACAGGGGTGGACGTGGAAGAGGCAGAGACAATAGACAGCAGAAAGGTGGAAGCAGAGAAGAAGGAAGACAGCAAAGTCAACAACAATGTAGTCAAGACTCAGGAGCAACACAGCAGCCAAGGTCGGCTACACATCCAGGATATACGACGAACTGCTACTGTTGTGGTAAACCAGGCCATTACGCGCGAGATTGCTACTATAGAAAAGTGACATGTAATATTTGTAAACGAATAGGGCATTTAAGCCACGTATACTCTGAACAGAAAACACGCAAAACAAACGACTGTAAGAGTACGCGTGTAGGGTTTCTTAATGCGAATTCTGAAAATAGCGACAGCGATGGTAGCGTCAACTTAGAGATACGCAGAATGTTTCCGTCTGAAAAGCGTGACTCACATTAATTGAAATTGCGCGCTTCAACTGAGACTTACGAAGTATATTATTCAAACATTTATGTTCCTGGTAAAACCCGTGTAGGGCCGCAATATTTACAAGTTAAAGTTTTAGACAAAGTTATACCGATGGAAATCGATTCGGGAGCAGCGATGTCAATTATCACGTTGGATAGTAAAAACAAATATTTTGCAAATGTTAAAATGCTTAAAACTAACATCACTTTAATAAATCAAGATGGATCTTTATTCAAACCCTTTATACGAACTTATCTTTATACGAACCCCTTTATACGGATCTTTATAAACATAAGGTAATTTTTTCCCCAGGGCATGGTTCATTTACAAAAGGTGTAGCTAAACTTGAATCAAAAGAAGGAAGCAAACCAGTGTACATGCTTCCACGCACGATTTCGTTAGCATTAAAGAAGGACGTAGAAAATTAAATAAATAGACTCGTAGAGCTCGGTAAATTAGTTCCGGTAGATAACAGCGAATGGGCTACGCCTATTGTACCAATTTTGAAATCAAACAGCAAATGACGAATGTGCGTGGACTTTAAAATGACTGTGAATCCCCAACTAGTAACTATGAGATACCCAGCAGCCAATTTCGATCACGCTATAGCTAAATTACAAGGTGGGGCTAAATATACCAAAATCGATTGCGCAGATGCATATTTGCAGGTGCTGGTAGACGAAGAATCACAAAAATTGTTAACAATTAATACTCATAAAGGTCTTTACCGTTACAAATATTTAGTTTTTGGTATAAGCTCAGCCCCACGTATTTTTCAAAAATTTATGGAAGAAGCATTAAAAGATATACCCAAAGTAGCGATAGTAGCAGACGACATGATTTTCACTGGCGATACACCCAAAGAGCACTTAGAAATCCTTGATAAAGTTATAAAAGTTTTTTAAAAATGCGGTCTAAAAGCACGCGCAGAGAAATGCGATTTTTATAAAGATAAAGTAACGAACTTGTGATATGAGATTAGTCAAAAAAGAATTGGGATTGATAAAAAAAAATATCAAGCCATTGTCGAAATGAAAACACCTACATATAAAAAAGATGTACAATTATTATTAGGAAAAATTAACTATTATAACAGACTATTAAAAAAAAAGCGCAGAAATTTTAGCACCATTATACGACTGTAATAATAAAGACGAGTTGGTATGGATTGAAGCATATAAAATAAATTTCGAATACGTAAAAACAACATTAAAACAAAGCGTTATAAATTACAATCCTAACCTACCGCTCATATTAACATGCGATGTGTCACCACAAGGTTTAGCTGCTTTTATTAGTCAACCATATAGCGATAATGACAAACCTATAGCATTCGCATCAAAAAGTCTTACAAAAGCTCAAAATAATTACTCTCAAATCAATCGTGAGGCAGCAGCAATTATATTTGGTATAAACAGATTCTATGATTACTTATATGCAAGAGTTTATTTTACGAACGGATAACAAACCTTTATCTAGAATTTTTGGTCCAGAAAAAAGTGTTCCTCGCATGGCTGCAAGCCGATTGCAAAACTGGGCTTATTTTTTAAATGCTTTGAATTATAAAATGGAAAGTATACGAACAGATAATAAAATAGTTGCTAATGTGCTCTCAAGACTGCCAAGCGAAAGCACTGCTGATGATAAAAACAAAAAAACTCGCAGATTCAAATCATGAATGCACATATTTATATTGTGCTGTACATTCTAATATTGTAAATTTGAATTATAAGACAGTAGCACGCGAGACTATGAATGATAAGACTTTGTCGATTGTAAAACGATTTATCGGAGACGGTTGGATTGAAACTAAAAATAAAAACAGGAGCGATGAACTTAAACCCTACGCGTTACGTAAAGATAAATTAAGTCTTGAACGTGGATATCTAATGTGGGGTCAGCGAGTTGTCATTCCTTTTACATTATAAAACTATGTAGTAAACAAATTACATGAGGCCCACTTCGGCATCGTGAGAATGAAAGCTTTGGCAAGGTCAGTTGTGTGGTGGCCTCACATCGATAAAATGATAGAAGATAAAGCAAAATAATGTAAGCATTGCGCTCAAGTATCAGATAACCCGAGAAGAATGACTTTAACCCCATGGCCACCCAAACATCCTTGGCAGCGACTTCATGTCTACTTGGCAGGACCATTTTTGGGATATTATTATTTCTTACTAATTGATGCGCTCTCAAAATGGCCTGAAATTTACAAAATGACGAAAATATCAGCAAAAGCAACAATAAGAATTTTTCAAAGTATATTTTCAGCTCACGGATTACCTAAAACTATAATAACCGATAACGGCAGACAATTTACAAGTGAAGAGTGTCAAAATTTTTTTAAACAGCTAGGAATCAAACATATATTTACAGTGCCTTATCAACCGGCAACTCATGGAGCCGCGGAAAACTTAGTGAAAACATTTGAACGCAAAATTAAAGCGATGGTATACAGCAAAAATATTAATGTTGAAGCGGCGATAGAAAAATTTTTATTTTTACAGAAGTTTAAAACATACCATTACTGGTGAATCACCAGCAAAATTATTGTTCAATCGTGAATTATGAACACCTCTCGACTTATTGTGTCCAGATATTAATGATATTATCACTTACAAGCAAGAAATGCAAAATAAAAATTATATGGGTAACAGGACGGATAAATTTGATGTTGGTGACGCAATATTAGCGAGGGACTTTCGTAATAACCACGATAAAATGTCTGAAGCCGAAATCGTAAAAGTTTTATAACCTCATAATTATTTAATGAAACTTAAAGAGGGGGAAAGAGTGCATAAGCGTTATGGTAACCAGCTTAGAGCTTGGGACGATCAAAAATTACACGGAAATGTAAAAGCGTTGATAGACGAAAGCGTGATTGACAAGAGCAACTCAAACAAAGAGCAAAACACGTTAGCTGTAAGACGTTCAACACGTCAGTCTAAAGCTGTTCAACGTTATTGCGCTAAGCTTCAATCTGTAAATAATGTACATCTTACTAATATATAAAGCAAGAACGCTAAAACCATTGTAATCGCTAACCGCGAAAACTACTGAACCGATTTAGTTGAAATTTTGCACACTGATTCATGATACTTCCTAGATGGTTTTAGTATAGTTTTTATCATAAAAAATTTAATAACAATAGCAATAAATGAGCTCAAAGTTTTGCAAAAATACGCCAGCTTTTCACTTTAGTTCAGTAAAATCCGCTAGGTGGCGTCGACATAAAATCGAGGCTACCTGCAACAGAATTAAATAAGTGTGGTTATAATACGCTGGAGCGTCTCGATAGAGATTTAGTTGAGCTTCGGAAGTTCAACGAGCCGTATAGAGAATGCTGATGACAGTCTTGCAGCTGGGTATCCCGGTTACGGACGACACTCTTATCCAAAGGGGAAGGGACCTAGATGTCTATTCACCCTGAATCTCGACGAGTGCGATCAAAAAAAAAAAAAATTATTCCAACCAATGCCGTCTCTGCCACAATACCAGGAGACATATCTAGCCAGAGCACAATATGTACCAACTCTTCAGAGTTGTGTGGCAGTCCCGCCATCTCGCCTGGTACAGTCAGAGAATTTTTGGCTACAAATGTAAGCCAGGGAAAACAGCTCTGAGGGGCACGGGCAGCCACAACGGCTACCTTCTTAGTCATCGCGTCCCCAACGCGCTTACCCACATGTTCCCGTCTAACGATGAGCGGTTGNAAATTAAATTGTTAGGGCTTATTATAGTTGAAATATGTATACTAAAATTGGGGAAGCCTAGCTTTACCGTTTTTAAAATATAACAGTTTAAAGTCCAGTTACAACGTTACTAGAATACCTATATAGTGGTACAGTCCGAGGCGAAGGTTAGGTTAATTTGTTGTTTTAACGTTTGTGCTTACTTTTCTGGGCATTTTTCTGTTCCATACACCTAGTTTTTTAATTATTTACCTGTTTTGTTAAGAATAATGACAACAAAGACATTTCTAACACGAAAATTCAATTTTGAAATTGACTGTACCACGACAACCCCCTCAAAATAGAAAGATTCTGGCTCACCTCCCTCTTTTCTCTTAAGGGGAGCTGTAACATGAGGCTTCTAAGTCAATTTCCCAGGGAGGGATTATCCTCCTACATATTTATTAAAGTATCACTAATAAAATGCAATAAAACATCTCTTATACTGCGTACTTTTTAGAGCTGTAGCTGGTTTAACCTGCAAAGATGCAGAAGCTCCGACTCTGAGAATAAAGACGAAGCATGTATCGAGATGCTGTGTTCGTAAATATCAAGCACATATCGCGAGTGTTGCCTTCTGCTATGCAAGGCCAATAGTTCTCATTTTGTCCTCGTCGGCGATGCTTTTAAATTGTGCGCATAGAGAATTGTATATTCTGATGTGCTCGCAATAAACTTGACAATGGGCTCAACAAGGAACGGTGCCGTTTTCTGCTATTTAGTCACTCTATATGACTCACTTCCTCACTCAACTTACTGCTCTACAGCTGCAATAGGCACAGTTACAACTAACAATCAGTGTACACATTTTCAATAATTTTGTAAACTAAATCTTTAATCACGTTTGAGAATCACTATTTCGTTATTAACTGTATGAATATTAAAAATAAGTTATTTTCAAGTTTATTTAGCATGCGGTGTAAAGTGAGATTACGCTAAACATATTCACTACTAAGGTATTGCCCAGTTGTTACCACGTTTATCGTCTGATCACTGCACTGGAAAAAAGTTAGCCTGCCGCACCAGCAAAAATACCTACAGTGGCGTGCTAATACTTATGGTGCTGCTGCTTGCCTGCTCTGCACGGAAAAAAATTTTAAAAGCTAGGACCTCAAATATCTTGAACGATCGTACTTTCAAAAAGATTGAATGCTGGAACTTTCAAATACGACCAGCATGTAGTCAAATTAAGAAGCACAGCAGTTCAAAAGAATTTGAACTACTGCACGTTAGACTTGGATATTGGAGGCAAAGAGATTGGAGGCCTTTGATTTTATAGATTGTTGAACACGCAGACCTCCGAATTCGAGGTCTCACACATCAAAGTCGAGAGTCTCAGCCACCTACTACAGTCTCTCTCGTTGCATTGGCAAGTCTGCAGTCAACGTTTGTTCGTATACAGCTCAGATGGAATTTAACTGTGTAACCTTAAAATTGGGAGTCTCAGCCGCCCAACTTTGAGGTGTAAGACCTTGAGCGTAAATAACTGAGATACGGCGATTTAAGTTTTGAAAAACTATTGAATCTAGGTGTTTGAAAAAAAGCGTATTCATTTTTTATCTCAAAAAGTATGACTTGTTTTTAAAAGTTGTAAATACAAAAAANCCCAACGCGCTTACCCACATGTTCCCGTCTAACGATGAGCGGTTGGTTATCCGGTGAACGACCCAAGACGAAATATTCTTTGGTCAGCGGCGTACCTCCCTCCATCACAGTCTCCGTACATCCAGACTTCCAGGGTTAGAATCAAGCAACCCGTAGCCAGCTCTTCATTATCAGGAACAATAATAAAGAATAGCCTGGAAGTTTTACCACTGGCGCTTTTTAGGGCCATTATAAGTATTGGCGTTCCCTACTTAACCATAAATTTCATCGGTTCCTTTTAGGATCCACCTAAGTGTAAACTACCTTGCCAACAAATACATTTTTATTGCCATTTCCGGAAGCGATTCGTCGACTAAAAGACTATATTAACTAAAGACGGGCACTATTAAACCAAGTCAGCTATTCACTGGCAGACGTCACCTGCGGAGTTGTTCTTCGCAAGGCTGGAAAACCCAGTGACCGACGACCCTATATTACCCTCTCGACTCTAAGCATTTAACCAGAAATCACTGATCCTCTCCAAGGTCTGTGGTGGGCAAACCTATAACAGCTATGAAGGAAAAAAAAACTTGAGCCAACGGGACAGCCTCCACTGGACAAGTATCTCTAACCAATCTTCCCATCTAAGATCACCAAAACAACTAAATCTGCAAAATAAAAAAGGTGCACAAGTATCACTAACCAATCTCCCCATCTAAGATCACCAAAAAACTGAATCTGCAAAATAAAAAAGGTGCTTTAGACACCAACATTTTCGACGTTATACCGGGAGACGTTGGGAAAGAGCACTACAACTAGCCCCAAAGCTTCGGACTTTGTAATTTTTCTCCCGAGTAGTCTGGGTTTTTAACATCAGGCCAGAGAAGATCACCTTGAGGTATCCAGGCAGTCACAATTGCTGTTAACTGAAGACTGAAAGAGTTTACTTAATAAGCTCACTGGTCTTTTTTAGGGCCATCGGACGTCGAACTACCTTGCCAAAAAATATATTAGAACTTAAAAAAGTTGACAGAAAACAGCTTTTAGGGGTCACAAAAATTTTAAGCATGCCAAAAGTTGCAAAAGGGTGAATTGGAAAAAAAAATTCAAATGTATCTAATAAATACAATTTTGCTTAGGCGTCAAGAAACTGACGCAGAAAATTTATCGAGATTGAAACAGCAGCGTCAAAATCGACAAAGAAACAGTCCATTACGTGAGAGACAAGCTTTTCATTATACCCTCACAGCAATATCTGAAATCTTTAAAGATCCTACTTCAGATTTTTAAATAAGTAGAGAATGTTTTTGTGTTTTTGTGGCAATAAAAACGTAGGGTTTAAGGTCCAGGACTTTGTTGCTCTGGTAATAAAGTTGTGAGATATGAGAAAAAAAAATCTTAAATTTTTTGGGGGTTTAAAATCTTAACAGCTTTAAAAAATAGCCCTTTTCGTAAATTATACGGGAGAAACTGTAAATCAACGGCTTCTTATGGCCACCGATTATTTTATGGCATAAAGAACGCACGGTACTTTTTAGCATAATTATTTTTTTTTTAATTTTCACACCTAATTATTTGACCAAATAAACTATATGGATTCCGAAAAAATATGTTTTTAATAAGAAGATTTTTGTTCTGAGATGTGTCAGGAATATGTGTAAAATTTCTAACTGAAAACGTTTCACATTACATGTCAACACACTACGGTGTTTTATTTAGTAATTCTCGGGCGAAGCCGAGACGGGGGGCTGCTAGTACCAAATAAAGTTGTAATCGTTCTAAGCTCTAGAAATAGAATAAAAGGAGGAAGGATGTACTGTATGTATACGACATATGTACGGTAGCTTGTGACACCTATTGAACACCTATTGCTATTTATATTAAATCAGTTTATTCTCAACGTTCCTTGAGTGTAAACGTTATTCGCAAAATAGAGGAGGTGATATGCTATCAAACAAATGCTTTTTTTCGTCACAACTAATCTAGGCTTCTGGCTAGCAGCGTATGTATATACATCTCTTAAATATGCATATACTGGCCTACGAAAGTTCGTCTGTATGCAGAGACTCCTTGTTATCAATAACAATGACGAGTATAATGTAGTCGCGATGAACTATAGAGGTAAAAACTTCGTAGAAATGTCCTGAACAAATTTTAGTCAAGTTATAGATCTACTTTGAAGCAGTTCCATCTTTGTTTGTAAAAACATTTCTTTGTCTTGAGTCACTGTGGACTTATTTTTAGCACTTCGTATTTTAACATAAGCTTCAGCTTGAACTGATTGTAATGTTTCTGTAAAAATATATAAATACGGCCTTGGAGTGTAGAACATACTATTAAATCTGGAGTGCAATATCTCACAACCGTTAGTTGTTCGATGGATAGAACTCATAAACTGTGCCCAAAGTGCTGGAGGCATAGAGGCTTTAGGTTTGATATAGTTATCTAGCACATAGTCACAGAATTTCTCCTCATTTCTATTATCTGACATAAGAGCAATCAGATCTTCAGTAAAACAGACACTAACATTATTTGACGTAAGAAAAGGCAAACCAAAGAGAGTTTAAGAAAATTTGCCTATTTTAGATTGTATGTCTTTGTATCGTGCACTGAGACCAAGTTCCTGTATCTTGGATTGTTATTGTTGGTACGTCACGTTATTTTAAGTGGTCACACAATAATAATGAAAGCCGAGTACCTATCTCGTCAACTGCTTTTCGTTTAAGCACGTTACTTACTAATTGTCTGTTCAGAGTAGCTTCATCAATTTGCAAATGATTATTAGCCATAGGATGCTGAGTTATCTCTACTCGTTTTATTTTTAGATAGCTATTACACTTTGACATTGAACACTTCCAATGATCTACATAGTCACTTAAATTTTTGTGAAATTGGTACGTAAAGGTCTCTGTTTTAATTTGTTAAGCATACTTCCCGGAATCTTCATATAAACTTCCTCTTTAATTACACTATTTAAAAATGCAGTATTCGCATGAAGTAGGTAAATCTAAGAATCGTAGTTATAATTAATTAAGATTAAAGATCTCACAAAACCATATAATGAAGCGCGTTTTTCCTGAAGGTCATACTTGTTTCTATCTTTGAAGCCATGAATCATCAATTTCGCTTTAAATTTCGTGTTTTCTTTTTTACCTCTTTTTCTTTTTAACACTCCTCTTGGGAAAATGGTGTTTAATTTTCCACCACTGATATACACTATTTATTTGTCAGCTATCGTCCATACTTAATTTCTATGAATTAGTTTTACCTATTTGTCAACAGCTTGAAGCCATGGCTCTCGTTCTGGAGTTGCGTGGAGTTGCAACAGCTTCTTTATGATTTGCAGGATCTTTATTTAAACGAGCAATTGAAGCGTGGGCCATTTCTTTCTTAATCTCTGCAATTTCATTTTTAACTTTATCCTGATGTCAAATTAATCGATTTAATTAAGTTACATCAATGACACCTTCAATACTCATACCATTGATAACAAGCAGGTCTTTCAACATTTTCTTGACAAGATACTGTATCTTTTTTTGGTCGTCCTCACTTTCTTATGATTACTTGATCTGTCTCCGTTTTTAAAAATTCTTAGGGACTACCATTACCAAATTTATTTAACCATTTATCTTATATTATGTCGGTCTTGTTATTATTCAAGTTTTTTATCTTATCTAATTCACAGATATCTTTAAATACTTTTATTTCATGGAATCTAACATCCTGGATTTCATAAAATTTAGTCCAATATTCCTTTTAATCTTCAAAAATGCTTACAGCCCAATATTTTAATCTAAGCTTCATCTACCTTTATGTTACAAGCAAACATTTTCAAAGGAGCTATCACATCATTTGATTTGTGGAGTGTACCATTATACACAGGAGAATTAAACACTAGACCCCACATATTTTTCCTCAGTTGTAACTCATCCATGAGGGCTTACACCTTATTATAAATTGTACGAGTGATTCACTCTGCTAAGTCAGTGTGCTGAGCAGTATCAAAACAGACCAATTAAAGTTTAACTCCAAACCTCTAGAGAACTTCTACTGTTTTACCTAAGATAAACTTTGTACCCTAATTAGTACCTCAATAGCATACTTTGGCATTAAAATCCAAGAGATTATGTGCACTCCTTACAAAGTCGTCCAGACAACGGCCTGCTTTACCTTTAGATCACAAGATATAGTATTCCCAATTCAAAATAGTTATCTGTGTATATTACCACAAACGTATATCACTTTGGATGAGTGACTAAGCTTATAGGATAAAAATACTATCGATCATTAAAAAATCTAAAATTTCCTATACTATATGTATGCTGGCTATCCTGTACAAGTTCTACTATTTAAAAAGAACTTTTATGTATATCCAACCTAAAACTCTCATTTGATTTTGAACCAAACGTATTTACCTTTTGTTATCCAAATATATCGTTATGGCACTATAAGTCAAGCATTGAAACGAAAGCAAGTTATTGGCTAGAGCTTCGGCGCAGATGAACCCATCTTATGCTATCTTTTTTACATTGTTACTACCCAGTAGACATCTTTTTCTCTCCACTCTTAAATCCTCGAAGAAATTGTAGTTAGCACATTTAATAAATTTTCTTTTGTAATTTTTCAAATCTTGAGTATAGCTTAGATTTTAAGAAATATTAAATAGCATTCGAAACTGCTATGAACTTAACAACTTTTTTACTGCAATTATCAAATAAATTTTCCTCCACATACTTAAATAGCAGTGTTTGGAGATAAGTTACATGAAACTTACTACAAACATTAGAATCAGTTAACTCCCAACAATTCTCATCTTTCATATCACTTTGACAATAAGACTTGTTTCCTCTCTAAACGATTTTTTGCAACTATCAATTTTGGTTCTATTGTTAGTGTGTTTATCATTGTTTTTATCATGCTTTCATTTTGTGTTATTATTCATATTGTTATTACTGCCAGCACCCTGGCTTCGTTTGAAATCCCAATCAGTGTTATTTTTATTTTTCGTAACATCTGCATGTTCTAATGTGCTTCTTGACATCTTGCACAAACTGATTGCACGTGTAACACTTTCAGAAGTTTTACTCCTTGAGAAGTCCTTTGATGTGTGGCCATTATTGTTATATTCATAGCATACCGTGCTGGCAATGGCTGCATTTGCAGCAATAGCTGCAGCGTTTCCTCCCCCACCACAGCTCATTGCGGCACCAACTACTGGTCTTGGGAACAACTTTTGGACGCAGGTATAGATGTAGCAATTTTATTATCCTCAAATCAATATCACTGAGCCAAGCTTTTCATGAGAGCCTCCAATGGCTTTTTCTGACCTGCGAAGCGTTTATTGAGCTCCACTTGTAGTTCTGCTCGCAGCTCTTCTATAAGCTGTATCTTGAATGAGAATTTAAAAAAAATTTTCAAATTTTTTTTTGTATTATATGAACAAATTAGTTAATTTTTTGGTGCTTTATTTTTTCACTATTTTTCCATTCAAGCCTAACGTGATTTTTTGGCTTAAGGACGTTCATCACAGTTAGCGAGAAACAAGTTCAGAGAAGTAAGAGGAATGCAAATATATACAGCAACGCTGGCAATTGTTTTCTCATATGGATTTACTTAGATACACGCTTTTGAACATACTGGACCGTTCTTTCTTGTGTCGTTAAAAAACCAACTTGCGACTTGCGGATCTATTTGAAAATTTAATAGTTTTATATAAAAGTAATTTTTCATACCAAAAGCATTGGAGATTTCTACAGATCATACAAATAAAATTTTACGAGATTCTTCCACAAGGTTATAAGTAAATTTAAGATTTTTTAAAAGGAAACGATTTAGGAGACATATAAAAAGAAAGGTTTAGTTAAATAAGCTGCCATTTTTTCGAGGTATTTTAAGTGCTTATTCTAATATACGTTTAATGTTTGAATAATATCCGTCGAAAAAACCTATACGTGATGACGTTCTGAAGAGACATTCACTGGCATGTAATACTACTATGTTGGGTAAAGCGGTACTGTAGGCAGGGCTGGATTAAAGATCTTTGAGGCCTGGAGCTGACATACTAGATCGAGGCCCCTGGATAAAAATTTAAGAGATTATGAATACAGAGTGATTGGATTTAGTTCATGTTGCAGTTTAGTGACGGTAATTTGACGGTCAAGAGTTTGGTATTTTGAATCAGTTGAGAACATGGTCTCCATATCGTCAGCACTGCAAATCTGCATTAACATGAATCTGACATCTAACCTGACGGTCTAATCCTTGTCACATCGCGACATTGTTTTTTTCTGTGAAGGAACAAACGAAGTTTGTAGTTGAAATATGAACTTAAGTTAATCAGTAAATGTGAGTGATAGATAAATCCATGTATCGTTTTTGTAGTAATTATTATACATTCTTTTTTTTTAAGATTACCAAAATAATAACGTTTGAAAGCAGAGCCCATAAAAGAAAACTGAAAGAAAATAGACAGAATTTGAAAAATAAACTTCCTAAGCCAAATACTTCATTTTTATCGAATAAGTCAAATACAAAAAAAAATTAAAATTTATTTGCTAAGGATACAAATCAAGAAAAAAATGAACAAAATGTAAATGAATTTGAATCTGATGCAAACATTAATGTTGGAGATAAACAAGAGCTAACGAGTAAAAATGCTAAGAGCCTTCCCCCTCAAAATATCGAGTCTGGTATGTTCAACATTAAAAAAGAAAATATTTGTATCCAACTGAAATAAGATTTTTGGTTCTTTTTCCAACGTTTCCAATCATACTTCGGTTATCCATCTACATTATGACACTTATTTTCTCACATTTTTAATTACTATATTCAATAGTTATGTAGACGGAATTTCATTGAGTACTACAGTTTTTTTACGCTTTTTTTTTTTTGATTTTTTGCATTAAGATCCAGCCAAATGGCCTTTACATTTATATGAAAATGAAAAGGAATGTAATAAGAAATTAAATACAGATCACACATTTTTTCAAAATAAAAATTCGTCTTTCGTAATGTCTAAGCGTGAGTATAAAAATTTAAGTCGATACTTTTCTTCAAAATATTTTCACAAAGAATTGGAAAATTATGAACGATGTGAAAGAAAGTAGCTGATGTTTTTGGAATCTACTAGAAATTTTTATTGTTATGTTTGTAACTTATTTTGGAGTATTCAAGATAACTTTTTTGTAAGTGGTAGATTTCGTTATTGGAAGAAGAGAGTTAAGAACTTACGCAGTAAACGTACGCTTAATTAGTGAAATGTTATGCAGCAGATCAGAAATTGATAAAATAGATTTTGTGAATTAAGAATTGAATCTATAATAATGTATAAAAAAGAGTTGTAACGCTATAAAATTTATATCTTCAAGAGGACTTTCGTTTCGGGGAACAGAAAAAATGTTTGGATCTGAAATGAACGATAATTTTTTAGGTATTTTAGAACTGATTGCCAAGTTTCAGCCTGATCCTTTCCTACGAAAATTTATTGACACTCATGGATTTAAAAGCTGAGGAAACATTATTTATCAAAATAATTTGCGAGGAATTTATTCAAATATTTGTTTGGCAAGTTTTGTTGCTTATTAAAAATGAAATGATAAAATCTAAGTGTTAGGGATTAATTGTGGACCCAACACTAGTCATTTCACATGTGAACCAACTATTATCTCTAACATTTCGTTACCATTGAAATGATGCCCATATACGAGAGCGCTTTTTTTGTTTTTTTCCTATTAAAAGCCATGAAACTGAACTTCTTAGCTCTGACATTTTAAATTTACTGACTGAATATTATATGAATATTTCTGACTGCCATGCCCAAACTTATGACAATACCAGTCAAACATGTCTGGAAAATATACTGGCTTAAAAGCGTGTACAAGAGAACACAATTCTTAACTTAGTCGCAGTAAATTCAATGGATAGATAAATATACCTGTGCAATGAACTTTTCCAGTCTGCTTTAGAAATTATACATGTTTTTTAGCTATTCCATTCCATATATAAATGGGCTATTTTATGTGAACACACGTCTACTCTTCAAAACCTATCAGTGACTCGTTGGTCCCACAGAGCCAACACTTCAAAAGATATTATTCAAAACTTTGATGGAATATGCAAATCTTAGATTCTAATAAGTAAAGATCAAGAAAAAAAATCCAAAACTTGTTATGAAACCACTTGCTTATGAAATAATTTAATCAAAATAGACAATGTTATAAAAACTCTATTTTAGAATCAAGTTCTTGATTGCTTTAATGCTGTTATTAAATTTATTCAAAGAGTTGAGTTAGATTTAACAAAAGCTGTAAATATGTTAATTTTATTTAAAAAATTCAGTAAAATTTGTGTAAACAATTTTTAACCATTGAAAAAAGCAAAATTCCTAAGCTAGTATGTTAAACAAGAATACTCCAGAGCTGGGAGGAGAAAAACAGCTAAAAAGTTAAACAGTGGTGAGACCGAAATTTCGATTTAAAAAGATGTTGAAAATTTTTAAATTAACTTTTTACGTGAAAATTCATAAATCTGTAATAAAATTAATTAAGCAAATAAAAGAATACAGTTATATGACTAGTTTATTTATTATGAAGCCCCTCAAGATCAAGTTCAAGGGCTGCAGCCCCCCTTAGCCACTCCTTGATCCATCCCTGACTATAGGATGGTTGTTCTTAATCTTTTAGATACAATTATAATTAGGGTATTAAATATTGACTAGGAATGTGTAAGCGAATGTGACAAACGTGAGCGTCACATTAGAAATGTAATCACCGTAGGTGGTAGGAAGTTGTTTTGAAATCATCGCAAAATTTGATGAAAGCGTACAGTCTTGTACTGGCCAGCCTACACATCTGTTATATTGTATTGAACAGTAATATACCGTTTAAATTTGATCATTTATCGAATATTAAAATATTTCTTGAAACCACACCCAATTAACGTAGGTATACTCATTCCAACGATGATTGCATCACCTTTGTACATAATATCGTTTTATATAAGGTATATTTATATGTATAATTATCCTCGTCTGCCATATGATTTCATATAAGTGTAACTTCACACTTGGGCACCAAGCACTCACTGTCCACTAGTTTTTATAATTATGTATCTTGAAAAGCACAATTAAGTTAAGGTAGAGCAGATCACCTTTATTTGAAAATTGAAAAATAATAACAGTAATATAATACCATAACCGATAACTTTAGAAAAAAAACTTTTTTAGCAGTATGAGGATGGCAAAAAAATCGAGAATAAAATGAGAATACTATGAGAAAAAGTATGTGTTGAAAGATGAAACGCCGTGTTTCACAATTTTGGGGAAAAATTGACTTTCTGGTTAGAAAAAGTTAAACGAAAGAACTGTACAAATATAAAAAATCTGTAACTTTCATACTTACTATTTTTTGTATGAGCTTTAAATATTTCAAAGCTCGCAAGAAACCGATTTTTTTTTTTTTACTGTCTTAATTCACAAATACTACCTGCTTTTCATATAATTCAGTTAATTGTGCATTCTTGTGTTGTTTTTTTTTATTATTTTNTTATTTAAGAGTTTTACTTCAGAATTGTATGGAAAAATTGTATGGTTAAAGTCTAAAAGTATTGTTAAAAATAAAAAAAAATTAAAAAATTCCGTTGTTTAACATTAATTGTACCCTAAACTTTACATGTTTTTTATCTTAAAAAAATATTCTGAATGTCATAAGAAATTAAAAATACAGTTTTAAAAGTACATGAGTAAAGTTAATGCAACAGTTGTGAGTTAAGACTACAAAATAAATTTGTTGAAAAAATTTCGCAGCCAAGAAAACAAAAAAAATGACAATTATTGGCAAGAAAATTTTTTTTACGGTGGAAGATGACATAAGAGTTCAAATGTGTTCCTTACATATGAAGAGAATCGCATCAACTACTCCAGCGCCGCTGCGGACGGCCCGTGCGAGCATAAAACACGACGTTTTCAACTCGTCGTTTCGGTCTCAAAACGTAAAAAAAAAAATATCAAAATCCGTACTCTCACGTATTTTTTTGTCAGCTTTACAGTGGTGGCATCCGTTTTCGAAATTTTGCCTCCACAACCTCGAAAAGTGCATAAGTTCTAAAAACACGTTGTGTCTTCATGATCTTCAACTTTTGGTATTTTTTGGAATATCTAGATCGAAAGATTAGACTTTTTTACGTAGATATCGACCATAAAAAGAGGTGTTTTTCATTCTTACGTAGTATTGAAACGACAAACACGACGGTAGAGGGTTCACCGTGTGCCATCTGCTACCGTCTCTCCAAGTGTATGTAAATAAATATACCTAACCATGGCGTTTGCACATCGCAAGAAACTTTTTGATTGTTGCTTTGTATGACAATGCTTATTATGTTTAAAACACAAGATTGTGTTATCGTTAGTTCGAAGTTTTTATAGATTTTAGTACTATTTTTAATTTTCTATGTAATTTTTTTTTTTATTTTTTTAAAAAGAAATTTGCATTATCAAACGTTAAGCAAGAGAAAATCACGTTGCTGACTCTCGCCCCAAAATTTTGGAACCGAAGAGATCGTACGAAAGAATTTGGCAATCATATTTTAATAACGGAAGATCTTTTTAACTGAGCAGAGAATCACTATAAAAAAACGAAATTTTTTTTTAGTAGCAAATCTGAATATGAAGAAACTGCCTTACAACTGAAAGAACACACTTCTAATGCAAGAACGATTCCAGGAACACTGAATTATCATGGGTTTATCCCCATTAATGATAATAAATTAATGCTAAAGAAAACGTCTTTAAGTAATTAATATGAAATCTTCCTGAAATTAAAAGGACGTAAAACGAGTGTAACTAAAAAGAAGCCAAAAACTAAGTGAAACATTGGTGTTTTTATTATTAAATACATTTAAAATACAAATATTATATATTTTATAGACATTTATTATTATTTATTACTATAAAATTCATGTAAATGTGAATAAATTTTATCAAAAAATTTAATACTTATCCATTGCAAACCCTGGTTGTATAACTATTACTTACATCGCCAATACATATAGATGAAAAGACTGTAGCAGATGGCGCGCGGTGAACTCGCTGCCAGCGCGGCCACAGTGGCTCGCACCGTCTCGTTCGTTGTTTGAATACTACGTAAAAACGAAAAATCCTTTTTTTACTGTTGATATCTACGTAAAAAAGTCTAATCTTTCGATCTAGATGTTCCAAAAAATACCAAAAGTTGAAGATCATGAAGACATAACGTGTTTTTTGAACTTTTGCATTTTCCGAGTTTATGGAGGCAAAATTGTGGAAATCGATGCCACCAAAGCTAAAGAAAAAAATATATAAGAGTATGTGTTTTCATAATTTTTTTTTTTACGTTTTGAGACCGAAACGACGAGTTGAAAACGTCATGTTTTACGCTCGCGTGAGCCGTTCGTAGCGGCGCTAGGGCAGTTGACGTGATTGTCCCTACAAATATTTTACTTTAAATGATTGTACAAAAGTAAAAGTAATAAATAAAGTTGTTTCTACTATATTTTAGGAAAGCTGCTGTACATTATCAGACTCAACACAAGTTTACCATCTCTAATAAATCTTCGATAAGTTCTTCGATCACGAATAGGCCATCCAGCTGATTGTAAACTTTTCTTTGATGTTATTTTGGGTGTTTGTCGTCACTTCTTTATAAATTTAATTCGAATCACTAAGGTCTTTTATGGGCTGCAGTTCAGAATTAGAAATATTGTTTCCCCCAGTACAACTAGTACATAACAGTGCGCATTTTATCCCATACTTCCAACAACCACATCTACTATCACAACCAGTTTTTCAGCTGCAGCAGACAGATTTAAGCAAACTTTTAGGAATAAATATCTGTTCAGTATTTTTAGGTAGTTCTAGATGTTTAGTATGACCACCCCTAATCTGAAGCTTTCAGTTTGTTACCCAGCTAAGTCGGAATTTAAAAACAAACCCTGTAGAAGTGATATTTCGCTACTCCTTTAGTTGGTGGCAGTTTTTGTAAGTTAAACAAATTTCTTGTGGTAGCATTTTGATACATTTCAACTTTATTAGCTTAGGAAAATATTTTCTCTTTAATATTAATACAGAGATGCAATAAGTTTTAATCCATTATTAGTTACAGCTTATTGCCCTGCATTACTTTTACAATAAACTCCAGCGAGTTTCTATAAATTTCCGTTAGCCATTGGTAATTAAACGACACTTTTTTTCCTTTACTAGTGAAAATTGAGGGCATATCACCTCAGACGTACAGAGCGAAAATTGTTACTTTTTCTCTCTATTTTATGGATAAAATAACTATTTAGACCAATTCTCACAGCAGTCCAAATTTCAAACTGTTATGAAAAATAGTTTTTATATTATATAACATTACAAGTTTTGCACAACCTTTAAACAATCCGTACGAAATAAGTTAAAAGTTAGTCAAGTTTAAGAAAATATTAATGTTTAAAAAATGAAAATCATTTACGTATTAATTGACAGCAATGCGAGATCGAACGAGAGGAGCAGCCATTAGCATTGTCAAAACAACAGTCTGTTGACGGCTTACCACAAGGTTCGGTGCTTGAGCGGATTCTTCAAATGCAACAGTTACATCGCTGTGGTAACGACGTCATTGTCTGGCTCGCTGCCCAGTTCTCATCCCAAATTGACGACCAACTTATTTATGAAAATCTTATTGATACAAGCTTTTTATTTTCTACGCAGCTTGTGGAGAAAAAGGTAATTTCTTATTTATTTTTATTTTCAATATTGTTTTCCTTGTTTTTTTTTTTTTTTTTTTTTGTTTTTTTTTCTTTTAAATTGGTTTTATGTAATTATTTCTTTAATTTTTCATTTTTATAGTAATTACTTGCCATGAAACAATTGTTTTAAAGAAAAGATGACTTTAAAACAGTTTCATTTCTTGCAAAAGGTGTGTGTAACAACTGAATTTATACTATGTTTTGCTTGACAGTTAAGACTTACATTTCATGTTTGGTATCATATTGTAAGATTTCTTTCAGGAGTGTTCGGCGTTCCCGAGCCGGACACCTATGGCAGACCTACCGGAGGAGAGGTATCCAGTAGGTAGGGACAAGGTAAGCAAAGTAAGAGAAAAGATTTTGTGAGAGGATACGGGACGGCTGTTTATTGGCTGAAAAATCCTCGTCACAAATGGTATCCCTTAAGTGGGGAAGTGTGTTACAAAATTAGGAAGGGACCCCTGGAGCCTAAGAGTTTTCCAGCGTTTGAGTGAAAGTGCGAGTGATTTGATAGTGTTGCTAGGATCGGGGAATAAATAAGTAAACTCGGAAAAATAATATAGGTGATAATTAATTTTATATTATACTATCATAAAAATAATTTTATTTCATATATACATGTAAATTTATAAAAATTTGTTAAAATATTTATTTTCTTTGTTTATTGGGAGAGACCGTCGGCGACAAGTACAGGTAATCGACGATACACAAACAGTGTATTCTCGTTAGGTAGGATCGTTTAGTATTTTGGTGTTTTTCCAGCGTCTTAGCGTGGGTAACAAAGTGGTGCCGCATGAAGAAATAATGCAGATGCTTGTAAACACGCGGGAGCTGCGTGCACTTAGACATAGTATCACGACAATGCCGTTAGAGGTGCTCACAAAAACTTATTTTGAGGGGATTTAGTGTCAATGAAGATGGGGCCATGTTAAAGGACAGGCTTTTACGGGTACTAACGTTGGAGGTGGATCAAGACAATAGGTTAATACCCCAATTCGAGGAAGACGTGCCAGAGGATGAGGATGAGGGACAATTGGGACATAGTACCCCGAGGACGACGCATTTAAGCACCGTGGACGAGTGAGGGAGTTATCGCGTAGAGATCGGTTGGAATCGGAGAGAATTAAGAGCCCGGTGTCTCCATCAGGGCCAGGGGATACGAGTTCGACAAGGGGAACATCCATACCAGTGCAGCAGAGAGGGGGGGACGAACACGCAAGTGCGAACAGGTCAGAGATAGAGAGCAAGTGGAACCAATCAGGAGAGACAAGCACGAACATCTATACGCCATTGACGAACTTCAAGGTACAGACCGTTACGACGACGACGTGCACGACGACGTATACGACACCTATCACAACGTCCGTAGTAGAAGGGGGGGGGGGAATAGACCGAAATCAGGGAAGAAACAAATGCGAACGATCAGGATTGATCCCAACCTGCAGAAGTTTCTGATGGCAGGTCTCCAAAGAGAACAAACTTTTAGTGCGACCACCTACACCCTTGGCAGGTGCTTTCCTGCTTCGAAAAGGTTATCCCAGGAGGTGTGGAAGTCTCTTGCAAAAAATCCTTCTAGGTTGACACCAGAGATTATGGCACTTTTTGGGGCTCCACAGGGACATCAGAGGATCAATCAGGTAGCGGCAGGGCATAATTGGGGTCTGATAGGGGGCGATAAGGGAATCGGAGAAGCAAATCCAAGAGCAAATTGGAGAGCCCTGAAAATTAAAATAATCGCTCAGCGGTCAATTTTTAAAAAGTCCGAGCGGGATTTCTTTTTAACTAACAAAACTAATTGAAGTGAATACTTTACCCCTGGACAGGAAGTAAATGCGGTTGATTCGAATTTGGAAGAGAACGAGTACGATAGCGATGGGAGGGCTAACGATCAGAGTCACCGTGCCAAAGAATAGTATAGGTTAGAGTGCGTGAGGATTAGAAGAGAGTTAGAGGATAAGTATAGAGAACAAGATTTGAGGAGAGATTTTTTAGATAAGCGCGGGTATATTAAGACGAATGAGATTCAGAGTGAGAGATCGACAAGTGAAGAGTCCAGTACTGAGGAAACTCCGTCTAGGGGATTACCTTCCACTCAAAGGAGACCCGAACCTAAAAAGCCGAAAAGAGAAGTTAGGGACATGAGGGCTGCCAGGATTTTGGTCGAAGACATAGATCAGGATGACTTTGAGGATGATGCGCATAGTTTGAAAAAGCCACCTCCCCCCCTCACGACAGGAGGGTATAGCTGAGGAATTTCAATGAGTCGAGCTTACAAAACAGGCGTTCAGAGATCGACTCTGGCGGTAATCCCTCCACTGTAAGAGGTGGTCACTTAGATTACCGAAAGACGAAATCCTGGCCGGGACAACAGGCCTACCAGAGGAGACGAGTAAGCTCCCCTGAAGAGAGATATGATGATTGGCATAGATTTAGAGGTAATGAGCGGCAAATGGAAGATCAGGGGCAGCGCAGGCCAAGCTCTAGAGTCCAGGAGGTTCAGAGCACGTAAAGTAGCCCTTTTGAAGGCTACAGGGCGAACGGTCCCCGGTCCCAGGCCGTCAAACTGCTACAAGGCTGGAAAGTGAAGTTTTCGGAAGAAGATAGAGGAGAAGACGTGGAAGAGTTTCTGGAGCAGTTGGGGGATTATCGGGGTAGTTCAAAACTTAGTGACCATGAACTCTTGAGCGCACTACCGTAAATTTTGTCCAAGGGAGGGAGCCGTTGATTCCGGACTATAAAAAGAGAGTTACAAGACTGGGATGCGTTTAAAGTGTCGTTTAAGAGGCAGTACATAGGAGAGTACGATGAGGAGGATTTGTGGGATGACTTGTGACGGCGTACGCAAGCCAAGACCGAGAAAATTGCGGTATATCTATCAAAATTCAAATATAATGTTTCACGATTTACGGTACTGCCTCCTACGAGACTGGTGGTAGAACTGGCACGACGAAACTTGCTGCCAGAGTATCATTGGTCGATGTCGCTATGTCCCGCAACCACCAGCCAAAATGCACGTGCCTGGTGCAGGATACTCCGGTGCTCTAGTCGTCAAGGCGAAGATTGTGAGTGTGGCCAACGCAAGTGAGGGGGAAGGATTAAAAGAGGAAAATGCATGGAGCATGAATAGTGGCAAAAAGGGAAAGAGAAACGGTAAGCGAGGGAATAAACAGGGTAACGAGAATAGCGAGGGTAAAGAGGAGACAGGGAGTAAGGATAGGAACAGGTCTCCGTTCTTCAACCTACCTCCGGAGTGGATCGCAAGCTTCACTCAAGCTCCAAACGCTTTACAGTGGACCTAGTATTAGAGAACTATACCTTGGAATAGTCAGGCAACCGAAAAATTCCCAACTAAAGTGAAGGAGGGGGGTCAGCCGGTTATTCCAACTTCTAACGGGACTCAACAGGGAGCGATTCTTAAGCAGATGGTCAGCCAAGGTGAAGCTGGAGGAGGAAGTGAATTTGATACCACGTGCTATACCTGTCGGGCTGTTGGTCATTGTTCCACCCAATGCTCGGAGGTCCTTTGTTATGCGTTTGGGAGTAAAGGACATTTGGCACGAAATTGCCAGTTGAGGAGGCTCTCCATGGATCCCAAGCCTAAGCCGACAGTCAAATGTCAGGTTTTCAGGACCCAGAAAGTGATCTTCTCGTCCTATCCCAGGTGTGAGTTCTGTCCAAAGATGATCGAAAATTTTTTTTTAATTACAAAACTTTAACACCAGAGCAAACAAAGTCTTGGATCTTCATCTCTTTATTTTTTAACCCCACATTTAGTACCATCTGTATGAATAGCTCTCAGATTTAAACAAACAACGTCAGGGTTAGAATGGAATACTGATCTGTCACTTAAGGGATTATTTTCTCTCAGATTTTGACACTGCAATTCTGATCTTGATTAATATTCTGTGTCAGTTTCTCGATGGCACAAATTGCATGCATTCGAAGCATCTCAATTTTTCTTACGAATTCATCTTTTTGCAACTCTAGACATTATTAAAAACTTTTATGAGCCCTATTAAGGACTATTTTTTGACAACTTTGTTAAGTTGTACTTATTGTTGGAGACGCAGTTTGACGTTAGATGGCCCTAAAAAGGACTGAAGACATAAACTCTTGCTTGACTGAAGTTTCCAACAAACGCAAATTTCCTGAATACCTCAAAGTGGTCTTCTCTGGACTACTGTTGTAGCACTAAACTGGTCAGAAAAAAAATCACAAAGCTCTGAAGCTGTAGAGCTAGTTGTACTACTCTTTTCTGACGTCTTCTAGTGTTACATCAGAGACGTCAACGTCCAAAGTACTTTTTTTTCGTATAACTCAGTAATTTTAATGACTCTAGATAGATATTGGCTCACGTCACTTGCCTGTTGAAGCCTGTCCCATTTGCTTAAGTTTATTTTACCTTAATAGCTTTACTGTAAGAGTCACTGAACGCAGACCTCGGAGAGGATTGGGGATTCATGGTTGAATTCTTGCATAAGTGTTGGAGCTAGTTGTACTGGAACCAAACGTCACCAGACATTATGCCAAGGATGTTAGTGTTTAAAACACTTTATTTCATGATATTTGGTCATCTTAGTAATCCAGGGCAGAAGTTAGCATAAGTTGCTTCCTCATTTTAAAGTGTCAGACCGTTATCAGTTATCAGGATACCTAGCTGCCCAACTGACATTTCTGTTGTTGACACACTGCCAGTGAACGACTGTTATAAATGACATTCTGCTCAGATATACTATCATCAGTCCCACTGACTTCGATTGCAGGTAAATTTGATATGACTTCAACACTTCTTAGCGGATCCAAGTGACCTAAGGCGTGAAACTAGCATTTTTTTGCGGAACTTTAAGCTTATTCGTTGCTATTGTTATGAATTTTTTTCAGAGAAAACCTTACTCACATCTTCTAAAAAGTGCCAAAAATCAGTATGCAGAACTTAAGAAACATTGGTTTAGTAGTTTTCACTATGAGCTATTATAACCTTTTTAGGGCTTTGTTTCACATTTACGTGAGATTAGGAGATTGGTTTCTAACTGTTAAAAAACAGTTGAAAACCAAAAATAAAATTTATTAGAATTTACGGTGGATGTAAATTCATAGCCATATTGCTTAAATGGTAGAGCAACTGTCTAGTAAACAGTAGTTTGTGCTTTTAATTCATACCTAGACAAGTTTATTTTTCATTCTTACGAATAGTTTGAAATATCTTAAAAAGTATAACTATTCACTTTTTTAAATTCAATGCAAGAAAATTATTTGTCATTATAAAATGACATGGATGGGCTTGAAAGGATTGGTACAGTACCTTTATGTGTAATGAGTCTATTAATTTGTAAAAATGTTTTGGAGAACATACAACAGAATTCATTACATCTTTTTCAGAGCCACTTTATAATTATTATTTTGAGTATACTTACTAAGTTGCTGTAGATCATATTACTATGTTTATGCTCATTTTAGTCCTAGAATCATTTTTATTAAATAACTTTGTAAAAAATTTATGATTCATAATTTAACAGCAATGTTACAAACACTTCTACAATGACGATTTGCAATTTGCCAAGTCTCACTCAAAAAAATATTCTGCATATCCCCGCTGGAAGTGCTCCATATATGTCCTACTCCAAAATAAATAATCAGCTCTTCCTTTCAAATAGTGTTATGTATGTGTCATATTGTTTGTCTAATGCGTATAAAATCCGTATAGTAGATGAATGGTGGGCTTTAAGATCTAATTTCTGTTTCTCTTTCTGACCTCTTACGCTGTGTAGTCAATGTATAAGAACACATTCATGTATATACTCTTCTCTCATTTATTCTTGTACAGATTAAAAAATTTTTTTATTCTCTACGTATTCCATAATTGTCTTTTTTATACTTACGTATTTTTTTCATCTTTTACATACACAAGGACGTTATACAATTGATTATAAAGCATTTCTTATATTTTGTGTTTGTTTTATAGTACATAGATCTCTGCTAATTCTGCACTTCACTCATACATATTTTTTCGTTCCACACACACTTTCACAAACACGAACACGCGCACACATACACATACATATATATATATAGTTTTTGCCTCATAATTAATTTAATTTATACTAATTTTAGTGACACACACACACATGTGTGTGTGTGTGTGTTACTAAAATAAGTATGAATTAAATTACTTATGAGTCAAAAACTACCATTGCCTCGGATGATTACCAAACAGAAATTACTTTACAAGATATTGTAGTTTTGTGTGTGTGTGTGTGTGTGTGTGTGTGTGTGTGTGTGTGTGTGTGTGTGTGTGTGTGTAGGGAAACATTGGGTACAATGGACACAGTGGATCGAATGGGTGTTTAAATATTTAAAAAACTACAGTATCTTAAAAAGTAATTTCTGTTTAGTAATCATCCGAGGCAATGATAGTTTTTGCCTCATAAGTAATTTTATAAGAAAATTTTTGATTCATTAAGTAATTAGCCGTCAAAATATTATTACACAACAAGCACCAGAAAAAATTTTCTAACATTCAGAGAACGAAGTGAAATGTAAATTTATCAGATTTTCACTATTGCGTTCAAAAGATGAGCTCTTTTGCTTTAATTTCGTTTTTTTATTTTTGTCTAGAATTTGTTGAAAGAAGGTTACGCCATGCTAAAAATCATGCCATCTGAGGGCATGAATGGCCACCAAGGTAGGAAACGGTGAGGACGGGTAGCCATAGGTGATGTTAGTCGCAGAGATTAGTAGAGAGATTGCTGACTGTAATGCTACGGCCCGAGTTCACTTTTGGCCACTGTTATGAGCGCCCTGTCGCGCTAAAGCGGTCGAACCAGGTGCACATATTTTTTTTTATTCGAGAAGCGTAAAAGGGATATACCAAGTGTGTGCCTACGGATTTGTGTGGAAATGGGCATGTAGGCACATACTTCACAGATTCACGCTGAGTGTGCGCTTGCCAAGTCGCGTGGAAATGGGCTTGTAGGCACACATTATGAAGACGCATGGAAAGGGTATGACGATATAGTGAGCCTGTAAAGAGGAGAGAAGTGCTTCTCCGCTTATGACTGTTACTACATATAAGTATACATGTATAATGCAGCTGAGTGGAGCGAATGTGTGCGATGAGCGAGGCGATAAGTGTATTTTTATACTAGCATCGTATTCTCGTACACCAATACGCTTCAACCTGATGTGATAAATATGGATGCTTTTTTCCTTTTCAGATTTTTCTGCTAACACGTCGTAATAACCATTAACTATAGCCTAAGCTTTGGAGGTTCTCTATGAACATATTCCACTTCTAATCTACGGTAGGCATGTTGCATCGATAGCCAAGGTAGCTAATGCTTCCGTACCGACGAGTATTATATTTTAGTCCTTGATTCAATTCCTGGCATTTTTATTTTTTTTTTCTGCAATTCAACAGATGTTTGTTGCATTATTATTAAATTTTTTTTTGTACATTCGTTTAATATTTATTAATATAACATGCCTCATGCTACTTTATAAAAGGTAAGTACAAAGACAATTTTACCTAGCTATTTTCATTCAACAATTATAAAATAATCAGCCATACCTTTAGTTTCTGGCAGCCAAATGTAATGATCCAATGCGTAAGCTTTTCACTATTTTAATTACTCTAGAGGGATCAAACAATTTAAATTTTCTGTAAATTTACACCCCTTTTGATATCTCTCAATGATTCATAAGGCTTATGAAACACTACATTTATTATAGTTCATTGCAAGATCTCGAAATGGTCGAAATGAGAATTCAAGACAACGCAATATTAAGTTGTATAAAAATAATGGCTCTCAAAACATTGATAGATAAAATATTAAATGATTGCAAAATGCGTGCTTTATCAGCCGTTTTCTTCCGCAATATTTTTTTGTCTAATCCACAAGGAGTATGATCTTATAACACAGTAGCAGTCGTTTCTCAGAAATTTAGTACAATAGTGCATTAAAAAACTTGATGAGAACAATTAAGCAACATTTTGTGACTCTTGTTGGTACACTAGCACTTGATCTCTCAATATTGTGATCGATAAATTAAATGTAATAATGTCAGGCCAAGTCATGATAGTCATACGGAGCACTCTTGGTACAAAAGCTAAATGATGTATTTATTTACTTATTTATAGAAGTTATGGGCCATGGGCCCAATACCAATCAAATAACAGTGTGTTGCTGAGTGCAGCACATAAACAAATGTACAACAGCGTAGTATAATAGTTATGTTATAAAAATGACTAAGTTGTAAGTTATAAAGAATTGTGTATAACGAGGTATATAATAAAGTAACTTACATAAATGTACAGTGTGCGTACATGCTTAGTAATTAAAAGTTACATATAGTGTTGAGATTAAGTGACTGTTAATGATATCAAATATTGAAAACTAGATATTAAACAGTGCTACCTCCGTAGAATGAGCTTTCTAGTTTACAAGAATATTAATGGAGAAGATAATGAATAAAATAAAATATTATAAACTCAGTACCAGCAAATAAATAATTCAGGAGGTCGGAGAGTGATGTAGGACGAAACGAGCTACCGATTTGATAGCAAGATTTGTTGGAGATTATTTTGAAAATATGTGTATATAATGCTATTTAATCAACAGTTTTTCTTTTTCATTTATGTTTCTTTTTTTTTTTTAAATTATGAAAATATTAGCCTGCTTAAAAGATTCATGGGTCAAAACATGGTTTATGGAAAAAAATAACAACAAGATGTACGTTAGAAAAGAGCCAAGGGCGTAAAAAAAACTCACTTTATTAAAATACTAATACAGTAACTGAAATCTAAATTAATTAATAATATTTACATTATACATACAATAATATACATACACATGTATACATACATACACATTGATTCTTAATTACTTTCTTACATTTTTTACATAATGACAGTTAAATTAAAAAATTTTATATAATTTACTNTTTATATAATTTACTATATATACAAGTAATACATGGTGAACGAAAAGAGCGCATAGTGATAGAAATTTCTGTAGTAATTTTGACACATTTAAGAGCTAAGAATTATAAATCATTATCTGAAAATAGAAAAACAAATTTTTTTGACTTTGTTCTAAGGGCCTGAATCTTTAATCAGTCCCTATTATCAAGACGTGTCTGTATATTCAACCATAATGGGCTTGTTTCTAGCATCAGGTGGCGCTAGTGTGCTCATGTAAGATTTCCATAGGAGTAAACCTATATATAGCATGAAATCCAATTGAAATCCATTCAATATATAGGTTTACTCCTACGAAAATCTTACATGGGCACACTATTAACACCACCTGATGCTAGAAACAAGCCCATTATCAAGACTATTTTTTTTCTAATCAATAATTACAACTTTAAATAGTACGGTATAAAAGTATCCAATTAATATGTTTATAAACTAAATCTTACATGAATTCTTTATTACCATTTATAACATTTTTCATAAATTCATGTTTTAAGTAAATCACAAAATAATTGAAGACGTATTTTGTTTCTTGATAAAACAAGAAATAAAAGCTCTAATTAATGTTCCTTTGAATACTACATACGTTACCGAATACAACGATTAAAGTATAAGAAATTTTTATGGTACATTAAAAAAAATTGGCGCTCACAAACTACAACATCTTTCATACTAATATTATTATAACTCATACGATCGTAATAGAGACAGACTCGATAATAGGACTATCTACCCCGATAAATATACATTTAATACATCTCAAAATAGCTTTATGCCGAAGTAACATCATTAGGGATATATTTAACGCTATATATATAAATAACTTCCAAAAAAAAAATAATTTAAACGTTTTTTACAATAAGCATTTTACGGTTGTTAGTTTTTATGTGTTTTTTCGCCTCTGCTTTCCATTTTTGATTGTTCTTCCGAGAAGTTTTGAAAACTTTCACTCTTAACAAACTTTTGAAGGCTTTTACTCGATGTTCATAACACGTATTATTCTTATGAAACCACTGAGGAAAGAGCTCGTTATTTATTTTTTCCACTACATCTGTTAAAGAAGTAATTAGTTTTTTTTGATGCCAAAGACTTTTATAATATTTTTGAAAACCTTGCAATTGGCAAGAAATGATTTTAGAAAAAAATTCAGTGGGTCTCGACAAATACGCTATTTCTGAGAGTGTTTCATCAGTATGCTTATATTCTCTACATTTTGTATAAAACTCGTCATTGGTGACTCATTGCTTAGAAATTTTTCATAAATATATCCTTACAATTAGAACACTTACTTTTTTTTAAAGCACTTTTGGCTGTATATCCGCTTCAGTAAGTAATGGCGTTTTTTTCATACAAGCCTTTGGTATCAAAGTCTACTATTCCTTCTGAAACTATAGGCGAAAATGTTTCTATCATTTCAGCTGCTTGCAAAAGTTCTTCCATTTCTCGCATTTCTGCTACTTCTAATTCATCAGGTAAATTATTTGCAACAGCTGCCAACGAATCCACAGTTTCGTTACTTAAGTCATTCTGATTCGAATTTACTGAGGAATAAGTTTCTAAAATTTTGACGCTACCTTGTTGACGAGTATCTTTAAAATCAGTAGAAAGAATATGCCTAAAAGTAAGGCGACACATACGGCAAGTTGGATTTGGATTAAAACCACCCCTTCCTCGGCATCTCAAATTAGTATGTTCTACGCTATCTTGGTTACAAACACCAGTCGCTAATTCGAAGTTCAGATCGTTTAATTCTCTTTTTATATCATCAAACTGCTGCAACAAACAGTTGGTAGTCAAGGACAAACCAATAAAACAAGGCGGCCTACTTACTCGCTCGGATTTTCTGCGTAAACTCGCATAAATTGTATGTGTCCTCCATTGTCTAGACCATTCAAGAAAATTAATCAAACATTCTTCAATCTCCGGGTTACGACGTGACAGCGGTCGCTTTTGCTGTTCAAAATTGCGCAATCTATAGGAATTACAGTCATCAATCACAACATCCATTTTTTTCACGAACTCAGCCGATTGCTCCCACGGATCAGACACCAATCCATTCACATCGCCTTTCCTGGTAGCTTCGCCAGCAGTTCTTATCTCTGCAGCCATTCGCCTACTTAAAAGTTGAAAAGCTAAACTCACTTTCATACAGTCAAAGTGATTTGGATTAAAATGAGTGTCACTTAAAAATACTAATGAATTCGAGGTATCGTTTGAATTGTCTATTTCATAAGTTTTAACCAAGTCATTATAAGACATCATAACTTTGCCTTGTATGAAAATATATTTATGTGCTCTCAACTGATACAGCGAACGGTTAATGAGATGCGGCCAATCAAAAGCAGCAAAAATTTTTTTGCCCTTATGTTCAAAAAAAGGTTAATCAATACTAATTTTTAACAATTTATTAAAAAGTGTTTTGTTATTTGGACCTTGGTCACAAACAATGATTTTAACAATTACTCCTATTCTGAATAATGCTGTCAATATTTCACGCAAAAGTACTAGCAGTTGTTCAGCACTAGCACCATTTTCATTCAATCCGAAACATAAGAGTTGACGCCAGGGGTTTTTGGCATTCATGCTATCTAAACAAAACAATAGGGCATGTTTAGAAACGTTTAAATTTCTAACACTACCACCCAAATCTTCAAGACCCTCAATTTCGTCGTATTTTGCAGAATATTCTTCCATACTTTTGATGCTCATCTCATCAAATTTCAATAAACACATCTGTTTATTTACTGGTAGCTTACTCAACTTTTGCTCAATTTTACTCAAAACTTTTTTATTTAAACCGGGCTTAACTTCTAATTGGGCTATCCAACTTCTTACAGTGGATTCTCCAGNATGAACATATTCCACTTCTAATCTACGGTAGGCATATTGCATCGACAGCCGAGGTAGCTTATGCTCCCGTAACGGCGAGTATCATATTTTGGTCCTCGATTCAATTCCTGAATTTTTTTTTTTTTCTGCAATTCAACAGATGTTTGTTGCATTATTATTAAATTTTTTTTTGTACATTCGTTTAATATTTATTAATATAACATGCCTCATGCTACTTTATAAAAGGTAAGTACAAAGACAATTTTACCTAGCTATTTTCATTCAACAATTATAAAATAATCAGCCATACCTTTAGTTTCTGGCAGCCAAATGTAATGATCCAATGCGTAAGCTTTTCACTATTTTAATTACTCTAGAGGGATCAAACAATTTAAATTTTCTGTAAATTTACACCCCTTTTGATATCTCTCAATGATTCATAAGGCTTATGAAACACTACATTTATTATAGTTCATTGCAAGATCTCGAAATGGTCGAAATGAGAATTCAAGACAACGCAATATTAAGTTGTATAAAAATAATGGCTCTCAAAACATTGATAGATAAAATATTAAATGATTGCAAAATGCGTGCTTTATCAGCCGTTTTCTTCCGCAATATTTTTTTGTCTAATCCACAAGGAGTATGATCTTATAACACAGTAGCAGTCGTTTCTCAGAAATTTAGTACAATAGTGCATTAAAAAACTTGATGAGAACAATTAAGCAACATTTTGTGACTCTTGTTGGTACACTAGCACTTGATCTCTCAATATTGTGATCGATAAATTAAATGTAATAATGTCAGGCCAAGTCATGATAGTCATACGGAGCACTCTTGGTACAAAAGCTAAATGATGTATTTATTTACTTATTTATAGAAGTTATGGGCCATGGGCCCAATACCAATCAAATAACAGTGTGTTGCTGAGTGCAGCACATAAACAAATGTACAACAGCGTAGTATAATAGTTATGTTATAAAAATGACTAAGTTGTAAGTTATAAAGAATTGTGTATAACGAGGTATATAATAAAGTAACTTACATAAATGTACAGTGTGCGTACATGCTTAGTAATTAAAAGTTACATATAGTGTTGAGATTAAGTGACTGTTAATGATATCAAATATTGAAAACTAGATATTAAACAGTGCTACCTCCGTAGAATGAGCTTTCTAGTTTACAAGAATATTAATGGAGAAGATAATGAATAAAATAAAATATTATAAACTCAGTACCAGCAAATTAGATCATATTACTATGTTTATGCTCATTTTAGTCCTAGAATCATTTTTATTAAATAACTTTGTAAAAAATTTATGATTCATAATTTAACAGCAATGTTACAAACACTTCTACAATGACGATTTGCAATTTGCCAAGTCTCACTCAAAAAAATATTCTGCATATCCCCGCTGGAAGTGCTCCATATATGTCCTACTCCTGGTTGTATAACTATTACTTACATCGCCAATACATATAGATGAAAAGACTGTAGCAGATGGCGCGCGGTGAACTCGCTGCCAGCGCGGCCACAGTGGCTCGCACCGTCTCGTTCGTTGTTTGAATACTACGTAAAAACGAAAAATCCTTTTTTTACTGTTGATATCTACGTAAAAAAGTCTAATCTTTCGATCTAGATGTTCCAAAAAATACCAAAAGTTGAAGATCATGAAGACATAACGTGTTTTTTGAACTTTTGCATTTTCCGAGTTTATGGAGGCAAAATTGTGGAAATCGATGCCACCAAAGCTAAAGAAAAAAATATATAAGAGTATGTGTTTTCATAATTTTTTTTTTTACGTTTTGAGACCGAAACGACGAGTTGAAAACGTCATGTTTTACGCTCGCGTGAGCCGTTCGTAGCGGCGCTAGGGCAGTTGACGTGATTGTCCCTACAAATATTTTACTTTAAATGATTGTACAAAAGTAAAAGTAATAAATAAAGTTGTTTCTACTATATTTTAGGAAAGCTGCTGTACATTATCAGACTCAACACAAGTTTACCATCTCTAATAAATCTTCGATAAGTTCTTCGATCACGAATAGGCCATCCAGCTGATTGTAAACTTTTCTTTGATGTTATTTTGGGTGTTTGTCGTCACTTCTTTATAAATTTAATTCGAATCACTAAGGTCTTTTATGGGCTGCAGTTCAGAATTAGAAATATTGTTTCCCCCAGTACAACTAGTACATAACAGTGCGCATTTTATCCCATACTTCCAACAACCACATCTACTATCACAACCAGTTTTTCAGCTGCAGCAGACAGATTTAAGCAAACTTTTAGGAATAAATATCTGTTCAGTATTTTTAGGTAGTTCTAGATGTTTAGTATGACCACCCCTAATCTGAAGCTTTCAGTTTGTTACCCAGCTAAGTCGGAATTTAAAAACAAACCCTGTAGAAGTGATATTTCGCTACTCCTTTAGTTGGTGGCAGTTTTTGTAAGTTAAACAAATTTCTTGTGGTAGCATTTTGATACATTTCAACTTTATTAGCTTAGGAAAATATTTTCTCTTTAATATTAATACAGAGATGCAATAAGTTTTAATCCATTATTAGTTACAGCTTATTGCCCTGCATTACTTTTACAATAAACTCCAGCGAGTTTCTATAAATTTCCGTTAGCCATTGGTAATTAAACGACACTTTTTTTCCTTTACTAGTGAAAATTGAGGGCATATCACCTCAGACGTACAGAGCGAAAATTGTTACTTTTTCTCTCTATTTTATGGATAAAATAACTATTTAGACCAATTCTCACAGCAGTCCAAATTTCAAACTGTTATGAAAAATAGTTTTTATATTATATAACATTACAAGTTTTGCACAACCTTTAAACAATCCGTACGAAATAAGTTAAAAGTTAGTCAAGTTTAAGAAAATATTAATGTTTAAAAAATGAAAATCATTTACGTATTAATTGACAGCAATGCGAGATCGAACGAGAGGAGCAGCCATTAGCATTGTCAAAACAACAGTCTGTTGACGGCTTACCACAAGGTTCGGTGCTTGAGCGGATTCTTCAAATGCAACAGTTACATCGCTGTGGTAACGACGTCATTGTCTGGCTCGCTGCCCAGTTCTCATCCCAAATTGACGACCAACTTATTTATGAAAATCTTATTGATACAAGCTTTTTATTTTCTACGCAGCTTGTGGAGAAAAAGGTAATTTCTTATTTATTTTTATTTTCAATATTGTTTTCCTTGTTTTTTTTTTTTTTTTTTTTTTTTTTTTTTTTTTTTTTTTTTTTTT
>NW_019379666.1:617396-640108 GCF_000648655.2 Copidosoma floridanum
TTCGCCTACTTAACAGTTGAAAAGCTAAACTCACTTTCATACAGTCAAAGTTATTTGGGTTGAAATGAGTGTCACTTAAAAATGCTAATAAATTCGAGGTATCGTTTGAATTGTCTATTTCATAAGTTGTAACTAAGTCATTATAAGACATTATAACTTTGTCTTGTATGAAAATATATTTATGTGCTCTCAACTGATACAACAAACGTTTGATGAGATGCGGCCAATCAAAAGCAGCAAAAATTTTCTTGCCCTCATGTTCAAAAAAAGGTTCATCAATACTAACTTTCAATAACTTATTAAAAAGTGTTTGGTTATTTGGACCTTGGTCACAAACAATAATTTTAACAACTGCTCCTATTTTGAATAAGGCTGTCAATATTTCGCGCAAAAGTACTAGCAATTGTTCAGCACTAGCACCATTTTCATTGAATCCGAAACATAAAAGTTGGCGCCAGGGATTTTTGGCATTTATGCTATCTAAACAAAACAATAGGGCATGTTTAGCAACGTTTGAATTTCTAAAACTACCACCTAAATCTTCAAGCCCCTCAATTTCGTCGTATTTTGCAGAATATTCTTCCATACTTTTGATGCTCATCTCATCAAATTTTAATGCACACATCCGTTCATTTACTGGTAGCTTACTCAACTTTTGCTCAATTTTACTCAAAACATTTGCATTTAAACCGGGCTTAACATCTAATTGGGCTATCCAACTTCTTACGGTGGATTCTCCAGCTAACCTAATCCCTAATTTTACCAACTGGTTGTAACCAGCAGCTGAATGATAGTACATGATTTTGCATAAATTTTGTTCTTCAAGTGTGAATTTTTGTCTATTCTTCGGCTTAAATTTCATTACTATCAAAGTTTTCCGTGATTCACTGAAATCTGTGTCTTTAATCAAATCGCTTACATCTGTAGCTTGTTTTACTTTTTCTACACATACGCACCGTTTTAGTCGAAATTTTTCATCTTTAACATTTTTTTGAACTTTTTTCAAAGACTTTACTTTTTCTTCTAATAATTTTATCCGATGCTCTAGAGATCGCGTCTGCTCACACTTGACTAAACAAAATGTTCGGTTTAAAACATCTTTTTTTTGTAACTAATTTTTATTTCGCTCAGACGCAGGGTTTTTTTGAGGTACAACTTAATTGGGCATGCCATCATTCATACTTTTACTGATATCCACCATTTCATAATTAAAATAATCCTCGTTTGATTCACTTTCATCAATATTTAAGAATATGTCTTTTTCAGAAAGGTACAATGAATCATTCAAATGTTTCGTTACACTAAACGATTCATTGTTTTCAAGAACATTATAATGCGCTTCATTACTTTTTTCGGTGGTAGTTTTAAACGGTACGCTATTGTTACCTGTGATTTCTTGTTGTCCTCCAAAATCAATTTCCATTGGTTGATCTGGTCCATTGGCTTCGATTGGTTTTTCTTGATGTTGGCTTTCTTGTAGTTCCTTGTTTGCTGTGGAATCCGATATTTGTGGAATAATTTGAGTTTCTGCCGATTGCCAATTAATTGGAACAGCAGTGGTACGCAAGCGAATTTTTTCTTGGATATTTTGTACAAAATCATCCTTTGAAAAATGATTTTCATACAACCCCGCAGATCGTAATGAAGATACCACCCAACGTAACAGATTGTTGTTACCTAAGTATGCAAACAATATTTTGCGTTATTTTCGTACAGAAAACAAATGGAATGTGTTAAGCTGCTGTCAATTTATTCTCAAAATTTACTTTTATAGTTTTGCATTCAAGATAATAAATTTGAAACAAACAAAGATTTCTTTTCATTCCAACGAGTTATTTAACAGATAGCTATGTAAGTAAAATTTACTTTATATACAAGTAATACATGGTGAAAGAAAAGAGCGCATAGTGATATGAATTTCTGTAGCCTAGTTTTGACACATTAAAGAGCTAAGAATTATAAATCATTATCTGAAAATAGAAAAACAAATTTTTTTGACTTTGTTCTAAGGGCCTGAATCTTTAATCAGTCCCTATTATCAAGACGTGTCTGTATATTCAACCATAATGGGCTTGTTTCTAGCATCAGGTGGCGCTAGTGTGCTCATGTAAGATTTCCATAGGAGTAAACCTATATATAGCATGAAATCCAATTGAAATCCATTCAATATATAGGTTTACTCCTACGAAAATCTTACATGGGCACACTATTAACACCACCTGATGCTAGAAACAAGCCCATTATCAAGACTATTTTTTTTCTAATCAATAATTACAACTTTAAATAGTACGGTATAAAAGTATCCAATTAATATGTTTATAAACTAAATCTTACATGAATTCTTTATTACCATTTATAACATTTTTCATAAATTCATGTTTTAAGTAAATCACAAAATAATTGAAGACGTATTTTGTTTCTTGATAAAACAAGAAATAAAAGCTCTAATTAATGTTCCTTTGAATACTACATACGTTACCGAATACAACGATTAAAGTATAAGAAATTTTTATGGTACATTAAAAAAAATTGGCGCTCACAAACTACAACATCTTTCATACTAATATTATTATAACTCATACGATCGTAATAGAGACAGACTCGATAATAGGACTATCTACCCCGATAAATATACATTTAATACATCTCAAAATAGCTTTATGCCGAAGTAACATCATTAGGGATATATTTAACGCTATATATATAAATAACTTCCAAAAAAAAAATAATTTAAACGTTTTTTACAATAAGCATTTTACGGTTGTTAGTTTTTATGTGTTTTTTCGCCTCTGCTTTCCATTTTTGATTGTTCTTCCGAGAAGTTTTGAAAACTTTCACTCTTAACAAACTTTTGAAGGCTTTTACTCGATGTTCATAACACGTATTATTCTTATGAAACCACTGAGGAAAGAGCTCGTTATTTATTTTTTCCACTACATCTGTTAAAGAAGTAATTAGTTTTTTTTGATGCCAAAGACTTTTATAATATTTTTGAAAACCTTGCAATTGGCAAGAAATGATTTTAGAAAAAAATTCAGTGGGTCTCGNAAATAAAAAAATCCTTATATACCATTTTCGTGGCAAAACATTAATTATCCGATTTTACCCCAAAATATGAGAGTTTTCAACAAACAATTATTTTATAATAGGTACAAGGACAAGCAAATTTTTTATTTTGACCTCATATTCATATTTAGCAACCCAAAAAAACCCCAAGTAACAAGTCTCAATTGTCTACGTTAGAAATTTCTATAAAAGTCCAAGAGATGATGTTGATACTCTCCACCCTGGTCACCAGGTACTTCAGAGATTATCGCTGTCGTCATAACTGTGTTCAGCGACCAAAAAAAAAATTCCCGAGAGACCATTTTGACGGCTGAATATCAAGTTTACGAAATTTATCACCACGTCACTTTTTTGAGGTGCCTACAGAGGGTTGAAACTACTCTAGTTTTTTAAATTTATATTTGCCAGAATAGGTTAATGATAAGGAATATTACTGAAGATTCTGGGAACACAATGCAAAAGGTTCCATGCAAATCGGTTGTGTTTTCCCATTTTTCTACCCTTTCTGGCTTATTTACTGGAATGTATGTATAAGTTTCAGTTGCGTATTCGTTCTAGATTTTTAGCTATACTATCTAAAACTCTGAACATGGGTGTTTCTGCCTTAAGCGGTTGGCGAAAAATCATTTTAAAATGATCCGTCCCTTCGTATTTAGTCAGATATTTAGAATTTTATTTATTGTTTATACAGTAACAAACAATATATATATATATATATACATAATATTCATTCGGGTCTTAGTTCTCCATTTTTAGCTATAAAAAAAGTCCCTACTACTTACCCCTGTTTATTAAAATAAAATAATAAAGTCATTAAAATAAGTACTCTTGTGCAAAATTTAGAAGGTCCCAAAAAAATTGTAGCTTGTTTTTATTTTCCGAAGCGGGAAAAATTAGGCGTATAATAGTAATTAGAACTTTTTTTTGACAATGTTTTCTCAAACGCATTCGCATTGAAATGATATATATATCAATGGTAATGCCAAACGTTGTCAACGAACAAATAAAAAAAAATTGAGGTTGTAACAAAACACGGATTTTAAACGTTTTTATCTTTAATTCTACGCGACCGAGTTCTTAAACCAACGATTAATTAAATATAAGTGGATTAACGCTTATCTGTGTTTTGAATCCATGTGATGTGGCGATCCTTTTGATTTGTGGCATCTGGAAATCTGTCGAGCTTTTCACCGGAAAGCTTCGATTTTGTGCAGCCCCTGTATTGACAAAAGTCGTACGGTCTTGTTGCCATTTTTACTTAATCGCTGAAAAAACGTCGTAGCCCGAGTATCACATAAACGTAATATAGCCAAAAGCAAACTTATCAACGACGAGAAAGCGAAAATTCTTACCAAAACCACTTTGTTTATATTGTCATTGCACTTATAATATTATACACAATCACTTTAATAACATGTATAAAAAACCTGCAACAGGCAGCTGCCACAACAGCAAATCTAAACTCGCTGATGTAACCTCCGACCAAAAAAACCTCTGTTTACGTTGTTCCACTTTATTCAGTCACACACTTGTTCGCACACTAAGTGTCACATGCCACACGTGTACACATGAGGAATACAGATCAGACAAACATTAATCAGAACAATGTTTAACCTCGGTATTTGTCGTACTAACGAAGGATGTGTGTATGCACAACAAAAACAATGAGAAAGTACGTTATCTGCAGGCTGACACATCAACGCGTGATTTCAGCTGTAAGACATAAAACAGCCGCCCGTCTTAAAATCAGTCTAGAAGGTACGGGACGGTCTTTAAATAATTTGCATGAAAACTAAAGGTGTGGCTGATTATTTTATTATTGTTGAATGAAAATACCTAGGTAAAATTGTCTTTGTACTTACCTTTTATAAAGTAGCATGAGGCATGTTATATTAATAAATATTAAAAGAATGTACAAAAAAAAATTACATAATAATGCAACAAACATCTGTTGAATTGCAGAAAAAAAAAATAAAAATGCCAGGAATCGAATCGAGGACTAAAATATAATACTCGTCGGTACGGAAGCATTAGCTACCTTGGCTATCGATGCAACATGCCTACCGTAGATCAGAAGTAGCATCTGTTCATAGAGAACCTCCAAAGCTTAGGCTACAGTTAATGGTTATTACGACGAGTTAGCATAAAAATCTAAAAAGGAAAAAAGCATCCATATTTATCATATCAGGTTGAAGCGTATTAGTGTACGAGAATACGATACTAGTATAAAAATACACTTACCGCCTCGCTCATCGCACACATTCGCTCCACTCAGCTGCATTATACATATATACTTATATGTAGTAACAGTCAGAAGCGGAGAAGCACTTCTCTCCTCTTTACAGGCTCACTATATCGTCATACCCTTTCCATGCGTCTTCATAATGTGTGCCTACAAGCCCATTTCCACGCGACTCGGCAAGCGCACACTCAGCGTGAATCTGTGAAGTATGTGCCTACATGCCCATTTCCACACGAATCCGTAGGCACACACTCGGTACATCCCCCCCCACGCTTCTCAAATAAAAAAAAAATTTGTGCGCCTGGTTCGACCGCTTGGCCGTGACAGGGTGCTCGAAACAGTGGCCAAAAGTGAACTCACGCCGTAGCATTATAGTCAGCAATCTCTCTACTAATCTCTGGTTAGTCGGCTGTCGTACAGGTCTATAGAGCGCTTCGTGAGTATTGGTTATGGCTTATCGTTTTTTTTTGTCGTTGGTGATTGTTTGTAAATAAAAGCTTAAGTTGAAAAAATTACAATGGTACGCAAATACCGAACAAAAGTTAAGAACCGTTTATGGAGTGATGGAGACGTACAACTTGCCATAAGCAGTATTAATAGTGGAAAATCCATTAAAAGTTGTGCAATTAAGTTGGGTGTGCCAAGAAGCACTTTACAAAGAAAATTTCAGGAATCCACAAAAAAATCTCGTGAAGTTAAAGATAGGTCAATCTTTATTTAAAATAGCATCTAAAGTTGACATATTTTTATTAAAAATTGATGTAAATCAAATTGTTTAGTTGTATCCGGTCTTACACAAACCTTTTAATTTATCCAAGAGAAAGCTCTTTGTAATTATATTTGCGATATGCATAGAAGAATGCTGGGGTCGTTGCAACGTTGATGAGACAGGTTTCTCAGTTGCTCCAAAATCATCGCAAAAAGTTGTGTCTCAAAAAGGGCTGAATCAAGTTGGAGGACTTGTTACTGCAGAGAGGTGAAACTGTTACTGCAAAGATCTGTATGTTAGCTGATGGTATATTCGTGCCTCCAATGTTAATATTTCCTAAAGTCAATAGAAATAAAGAGTTTTTGGAGGTAAAGCCAGCAGGTGCTTGGGCAGAGTTCCATAGAAGTGGATAGATGCAGCTCGACATTTTCACTTGTTGGTTTAAGCAATTTATAACTTTCTCTTGCCTCGAAGGATAATTCTGTGTTTTTGGTCTTGGACGGACACTCTTCTCACGTCAAAAACTTGGAAGCTCTTCATCTGGCCAGTACAATGGAGTTATGATAATTTTTTTTCCTCTGCACTGCAATCATCGGATGCAACCCCTTGATATTGGCTTTATGAAGCCTTTAAGTTAGTATTCCTGTAAAAAACTTCATCTCTATCAACGAGAAGATCGAAAATTCACAATGAAGAAAGTTTTTTATTCGTTAGAAAAAGCATTTATTAGAGCAGCGAAAATGGAAACAGGTATAAATGCATTCCATGAAACAAGATTGTATCCATATTATCCATTTGTATTTTCATCGTCTGATTTTGTAAATTCATGCACTGATGTACCCAGTAATACCCAATGTACTATAAGCAGCAATGGTGAATTTGTTATTAACTTTTATGTAATTTTAGTAAAACACATAATGTTTAGACTAGTTTTTTTTAATTACTTGTTCATGTGTATAAGGAAAAAAAAATTATTTTTCAGAACCCACAGACTCAACTGTTAACTACCCAGCAGTCATAAAAAATTAAATCAATGGGTCAGAAAACTGTCAGCCAGTTGCACCAAAGCAAAATATCGACAATGTGCCTATCATTCCATTGCGAGAAGAAACTATTTCAATACCTCTTACTTATATCTCACCGTTGATTAGGTTTTCGGTAAAAATCAATACCTTACATTACGATCATAATACTTTATATTAAATGTTAATTTTATTTTAAAATTTTGTAGAACCACGGTTTACTTGTAACTCAAAAAGAAAAAGTCACATCAACGAATATTTCTTCAAATCAACATGCAAATGTGACCAGCATCGCTGATTCTAAGAAGGTTAACGAAATTAATTTAGATTATTCCTCCATCCAATAGATTAATGCCCTGTGTACTTGTATGAGTAGTAAAATTTAGTGTATTAAGCTAACAGTGACAAACCCCATAAATCAAACTCACAATCAGTCTATCAAGTTTGCTGAAGTTTTGCGATCGATACAGCCAGTCCATGTGACTCAACATTATAACAGTCGTAATATGCAAGTGAGGCAAGATCTAATAAATGTGGTCAAATCAAAAAAAGGAACAGCTGCAATAATAATATCAGATGAGTATAGTTAACAGCTAATTGACGCGAAAGTAAAAAAAAACAAAAAAGAAAAGTCAGTAAAAAAGGTATCAAAGCCAATAATAAAATCAAACGTTCAATTTAATACAATCGTAAAACTCAGTAAACCATGCTCCATTAAAAAGATTTCAATTCAGAGTGATCAAATAAACGTAAGCTCTTTAAAAAAAGGTAATGTAGATTGAATTATTGATAATGTTGTACTTAATTTCGATCAATCTAAAGAAGTAGCTGAGGAAATGAGTTTGTCCATTAAAGATATGCATATGGTTTTTGAAAACTTTTAACAGTGTTTAATTTCTTTTCTTCTCTAGAAAGTGCCTTGTGATACTACTACAAAAAATCTCAAACTAATAATTTTATGATAAACATACGTAAAAATCTCAGTATTTCAAACAAACGACCAGATCCAAACATGGTTCCAAAAATACTTAGTTCGTAAAAAATGTGTTAAGAAAACTGAAGTATATTTAAATGATTGATTTTAGCTTAATGTTAAGAGCTGTTGATGTATAAATTATTGAATATACTTACTTGTTAAAATTATTAAAACGCTTGATATTTGTATGCAATACCTTTAACTAAATTATTGAAAAAAGCTGAACTTTAGTTTATGAACATGTAATAACCACATTTTTAATTAAATGGTTTTACAAATTGCAATTATTTATTAATTGTCCTTATTTTCACCTTATAAATAATCTACATTTTATTTTATCTTAACCTTCCTGCTCATCGTACCCTTAGGTACGAATCATTGCCGTGCTCACCATGCCCTACCCTCGGCTTACTCATACTCTAGTGAGGCAAGAGTGGGCCATAAAGAGCATTCTCGTATTTCTTTTTTGTAAAATAACTAAAAAAAATAAAACCTTATAAGTTTACACAAATTACAACTTCGACTAGTTCTGATAAAAATCCGTTTTAATATTAATAAAAAAATTATATTTGTTTATAACAGTTTTGTATTTAAAAAATGGTGCCCATTGTACCCAACTTTACCCTATAGTCAGCATACAGTCAGCATGTAGCGTTATGCATATTTCTATTGTCGTATGGTAGTGTGCTGCTGTGCAGTTTCCACGTATGCAATGTACGCGTGCACATATGTATGTGTGTGAAACTTGTTAACAGAATAATAGATACAATCATGAAAGTGTGCAGAGATAATGAGTGTATGTGTGGTGTGTGTGTACTTTCTACTTTTACTGTGCAAATGTGGACATGCATGCCTGCGTGCATGTGTATAGAATAAAGTAGTTAATATCAATACTATACATACAAGTTAAGATTATTATTTTAATAAAGCACATTAACTCATAATTGTTGTGTATCGCAGATCGATGCAGATAGCCAATATTTATTAAACGGGTATTTATAATCTTACTAGTATATAAAGCAAAGTCGCTAAAACCGTTGTAATCGCTGACCACGAAAATTACTGAACCGATTTTAATGAAATTTTGCATACTGATTTTTCATGATTCTGAGATGGTTTTCGCATAGTTTTTTTCTTGAAAAAGTTGATAACGATCGCAATAAATAAGCTCAAAGTTTTACTAAAATAAGCTAACTTTGCGCTTTAGTACGGTAGCACTCACTAGATGGCGTTAAGGTAAAATTAAAGCCACCCGCAACCAAAGATAGTGAAGAGTGGTTATAAGAAACCCCATCGAGAATACAGTCATCGCAGTCGATCATCGGCACTACACCAAGAACAGAGGAGTCCGTCGTGCAGCTGGGTATCCTGGCTACTGATGACACTCTTCTTTCATGGGCAAGCGAAATAAATCAATTTTTACCCCAGATCCCCAAAATAAGCGAGTGCCACGAAAAAACAGGCGTTCGGAACGTCAACATCTCTGGTGGAATACCAGGAAACGTTTCTACCGTCAGAGAATTTTCTACTTCAAATGCGAGCCAGGGAAGACAGTCCTGAAGAGTACGGAAAGCCTGGCCTCCTTAGTGGTCGTCGCAACAGCATATCTACAGAAAAGGTATTCTCCAGGCCCACTTTCCTGTCTATCAATAAATGGTTGGTTATCAGAGGAACGACCTGAAAATGAGATATAGTTTGGTCAGTGGCGTACTTCCCTTCCTGTACGGTCTCTGTACACAGAGACTCAAAGGATAAGCGCCAAGCTACCCGCAGCTGGATCTCCATCATCAACAGCAATAATCAGAAATAAATGGAAATCTCACCTCTGGCCCTTTTCAGGGCCACTATAAGTATTTACGTTCCCTACTTAACCATCGATCTCAATGGTTCTTTTAAGAGCCACCAAAGTTTAAACTACCTTGCCAACAAATACATTTTTACTACCATTTCCGGAAACGATTCGTCAACTAAAAGACTGTATAAAGCCGGCCACTATGAAACCAAGTCAGTCATTCACTGGCAGACGTCACGAGTGGAGTTGTTCGTCGCAAGGCTGAGAACCCCGGTGACCGACGATCTTATATTACCCTCTTAACGTTAAGCTTTCAACCGGAAATCACCGATCCTCTCCAAGGTCTGCGCTTGGAGAACCTAACAGCTATGAAGAAAAAATAATAAACGTGAGCCAACGGGACAGTTACCAACGGGCAAGCATCACGAACCAACCTTTTCACCTTAGATCACAAAAACAACTGTTTGAGTCTGAAAAAAAGTGCTTTAGACACCGTCTTCGACGTTATACCAGGAGACGTTGGGAAATAGCTCTACAACTTGCTCTAAAGCTTCAAACCCTGAGGTATCCAGGCAGTCACGTTTGCTGGAAACTTCAGTCAAGAAAGACCTTACTTAAGAAGCTCACCGGTCATTTTCAGGTTCATCGGACTTTGAACTACCTTGCCAACAAATATATTACAACCTAATTAAGTTAAAAAAATAGTCTTTAGGGCTCACAAGAGTCTCAATTATGCCAAAAGTCGCAAGAAGTTGAAATAGAAAGAAAACTTTAAATGCATCTTATAAAAACAATTTTAGGTGTCACGAAAAAAGACGAAATAATTCATTAAGTGAGAGATCAGCTTTTCACTATAACCCTTATAGTAATATCTTGAATCTTTTAGACTTTTAAATAGGTAGAACATGTATTTGTATTTTTGTTGCGATAAATAACGTAGAGGTTGTGCTCCAGGACTTTGTTGCTTTGGTAATAATATTGCGAGATAAGGGAAAAAATTTTTTAATGATAAATTTTTTGTGAGCTTTAAATCTTTACAGCTTTAAAAAATAGCCCTTTTCGTAAGTTATACGGGAGAAACTGCAAATCGACGGCTCCTTATGGCCAACGATTATTTTATGGCATAAGGAACGCACAGTACTTTTCAGCATAATTATATTTTTTTTTATTTTTACAGCTTATTATTCGGCCAAATAAACTGTATGGATTCAAAACCAACATATTTTTAATCAGAAGATTTTTGTTATGAGAAGTGTCAGAACTAGATGTATTATTTTTCACTGAAAACGTTTCACATTACATGTCAACACACTACGGTGTTCCATTTAGTGAGTCTCGGACGAAGCCGAGACGGGGGGGTGCTAGTATTGTATAACCTTGAAATATTACAAAATACGTCATATCTTTTGAAGGAAGCAAGATAAAGCAAAAATAACAAATGTTTCAGGTTTCGCAAAGGTTAAATAAGTATTGTGGCACACAAACATAGAGATGTTGAGTTATGTAAAGACGTAACCTCAAATTTCAAGATTTCTGATACTTTTTTAGAAAATCAAAGTGAAAAATTTTAGAAAAAACTATAGTATATTTGCAGAATTATTACAAATATGTAGGATATATTTCTTGTTTTTTGTCCAACAATAACCTTAAAAATTATTTTAAAAATCTTACATACCTTTTATACATGTCAAATGTACAAGGAAGACATAAATAAAATAATAAGGCAAAAAAATACATATTAAACTCACACGTACTTACGAACCTTGTATTTTACAGTATACATGTGATTTTTACGTACATGCGAGAACTTCGTTCTTATCGCGGGACTCCAAGTCCTACGCGCTGGTTTTTCGAAATTTATTGATAAATTTTTAAGATAAAAATAACTAATAAAAATACGTTTTATTGATTTGCTTATTACATTCCTTCTCAATAAGCTATTAAAAGTTCAAAAAACCCAGTCAAAGGGCTTCACATAAGTTTCAATTTGAGTCGTGTTTGGTCACGTGAGAATATAATTGTAATGCCAAGCCGACAGCGAGCCCAAACAGCAGCACAATTACATTTCTCCGTCAATGGAACGACGGTGGGGAGCTCTCGTGGGTGTTACGAATGTAGTGGTTTTCTTACTACAGTCTCTAATTTATACGCTCTCTAAGCTCAACGGCCTACACACACGTACACTTGCGAGGGTATCCCCGTCCCGGCTCCTCGAGCACTCGGGATCCTCAACGCGGCGATGTTCTACGCTCGCTCTTTTCGCCTACAGACCAATGTGTGAGTAATACCTGCGCGAGAGCCTGTCTTCTGCTGCTGAGCTGTGACAGCTTTCATGCACATCGTGCTATTAAATACGTGCAGATAGCAGCTCTTACCCCTTTATACTAAAATTTAGGGCTTTACTATTTGCACTAATACATTAATGTTATTTCTTTAAAATAACTTGACAATATTATAGCATTGTTTAACGTATTTCTTTTGTGTAAAGGTATTTGAATTCATGTATGAAAATTATAGTTATTTTGTTGATCTAAAGATAAACATTCAACTTCTAATTTCGTCATTACTTCCCCTTACATATAGCGAGCTAAGCAGTGCAATAAACAGTGTTGAATAACAATTATTGGCTTTCTAAAAAATTTACTAGTGATTGAAGCAAGATTATAACTTTAAGCCTAAATTATTATTTTGTAGTTCTCTGTGTTTTAACATAACATTTAGAAAAAAGATCGTAAGGAGTTACTTTGATGCTTAAATTGAAGAGCTTGACCTAAGCTTGAATTTAAGTTTTGTTGAATTACAATCGCAGGCCGTCTGCAAAATTAACTAGCAATGAAAGTATAATAAGCTAATTTATTTAAGCGTATTACTACGTCACGCATATCTTTGGCAACAGATGGCGTTTCGGATGACTTTGATCTAATAAGACTCTAGTGTTAACGTCTTACTATACTGCAATCTTTATTACCCAGTCCAACCTAACTTTACAAACCTTCTCTAGAAAAAAATCAAATTACCGCGCGATGTATTGATTTTTATGTACTCTCAAGGAAATTAAAATACTCACATTTAATAAAAGTAGTTTGTAAATCTTGATTTGGGTGGCTAAAATTCAAAACAATAGGAAGAACCTTGCCAAAAACTGTAAAAGTTTCTTTTCTTTGTGAGAGGAAGGTAAAATGTGAAAAAATGCGATTGAAACAGTCAGCTGAGAAAGAAAAACAAGTTTAAAAGGCATGGTAACTCTAACTGTTGTACAAAAAAAAATGTAGAGCTTAAGGATAACAAACTTTATTTGGTTTTATAATTATTTATTACGTGCCAATAAGGATAAAGAAAAGGGTGTTTAAAAATATTTGTAATATGTCTTGACATTCGTTTTTTATCATTTTTATCGTGCTTATATAAATTTTTGCGTCAATGCAAATATGATAAGAAAGCATTTATACGCTATTTTCGAATATTTCGTTACCTTGCCTTAACTCGATAAACGATGAAATTCATCACGTCTATCAACAAAGGTATCAGAGTCAAATGCGTTTATCTCTACGTAACCTGACAGTAAAATTTCAATAAGTAAGAAATGCATAAAGAAGATTTCGGGCTGCTCTCTTGTTCTAACCAATGAGTTTTTAAAGAATCTAGGAAGAGATACAAAATAAAGATGGAAGATGTCAATTCTCTTAAACTCATATGAAATACAGTATTTCATTTAAAAACATGACAGTGACAATGGAATCCGACCCATGAACCTTTCTCTCATTCTTAGGTGTAAAAATTTAATGCCATTATGACTTTCTATGATACTTGAATGATATAATTAAGTATAATTTTGTGATTAAAGGCTTAGCTTTAATTTCTCTCATTACCTCACAACACAATGTCACATGGAGATAGCATACTTAACCCTAATATTCTTATCAGTTTTATTTTTTTAAGCTATATGCATGACGTGATTCAACTTGTAACGAGGCAAAATGGCCTCTATGTTCCAAAATGCTCTCGCTCATACAATGTGTACACAAAGAGCATTAATTTGATGCTTCTCCGAACTGTTTGTTTTTCGGGAGCTATATACACGCCGAGAGGAGGGGACGAGGACGCCAACAGACAAACAGTTGAGTCGCAGAGATGCAGCAGCGCCAGCGAGACAGGACAAGAAAGCATGAACGCGACTACCGGGGCACATATCAGCTGCTATGCCGAGAGTGACTGCAAGGGAAGATACGTAGCAGCAGCAGCGGCGGCGGCCATTGCTCGAGCGAGAGATTGTGAGTCAGTCTGGAGTAGAGCTTCGAGCTGCAAGCTTAAGCGTGAGCAGTGAGAGCTTCGGTGATTTGGTGGGGTTTCGTGGCAAGAGTTGAGAGAGAGAGAAAGAGAGAGTTGAGAGAGATTTCAAGAAGGTGCGTTGAGTGTTGAGCAAAGAGATAGGAGTGTGCGTGTGAGTCTAGAAGCTGCTGTGCTCTCCCAGGACAACGAGGTCTACAGGTCGAGGACTACGACCGCTGAGAGAAGAAGAAGAGGGTAAGAGAAAGAGAGAGAAGAGAAGAGAAAGGGTGAAGCCGCAGGACGAATGACCCGTTCGAGGACACCGGACGACATCGCGCTGGGTTGGACTCGCGGATGTTTGACCAGGAGGTGAGGCTAGAGAGAGAGAGAGAGTGTGTGTGTAGTGTAGACAGTGCGAGAGAGAGAGAGAGTGGAGAGTGTGTAGTGTAGACAGTGCGAGAGAGAGAGAGAGTGTAGTGTAGACAGTGCGAGAGAGAGAGAGAGAGGCATCGTTGAGCAGAGAGAGAGAGAGAGAGTATAGTAGTGTGAGATATTGGGGACGGAGTGTGGCTGCGTGCATTGCAGTGTGGGTCTAGGACGATCAGAAGCCCCTCCTGGTCCAGGACGAGCAGGACGTGGTGAACGTGCGCTCATGGCTCGCGTGGTGTGAGGTGGAGTCGCTGCAGCGCAGTCCAGAGGACGATGTGAAGCGTGGTGGCGTGTATAGAGTAAGGAGATACTGTGTACTAGTATTAATCGATTAAATAAAGGAGTAAAAGGTATGTACTAGTTATAGTTTAATAGTTTTCCTCATAGAACGAGAGAACTTCCACGCTGATCCCCGTTTTTCTGGAGAAGAAATCCAAAGTGTAAGAGGGGTAAAGGTGACGAACGTGATCGAGATTTGGCAATGCTGCATCAGCGCCTCTTTTCGTTTCAGGTCAAGAAGCAGTGTTACAAACTTACCGGAAACTCTAACAGTTGCCAATTTAAGAAGACAGTGGTATTCTTAACATTCGCAAAGTCTCGTAAAATTTACCTCTTTTAACTATAACTATTTTAGTCAAAAAGCATTAAAAAAAGTTGTTTAGGCAAAATGCATTAAAAAAATTTAATGTACGATTACGAAAGTTATTTTCAGTACATTATCATAAAATTTAATGTAAATATTTTTAACGTCAACAGACATAAGTAACATGATGAAATAATTTATAATGGCTTATTAAAATAATTACACGTAGTACGACGAAAAGGGACAAAGTGATAATTGACGGTAAAATAGATTTAAATGAAAAAGAGAATAGTTCTAATAACATGTGCACTGTGATTGATACTTCTTTTATCCACGATTCTTTCAACGTCAAAGTTCTTCCTACAGAAAAAAAGGGATTTCCATCATAAATCCAACGATCAACAGAAATCCCTACTGATTGATATTTTGTAATCACATATGTAGTTTCATCTGTATTTACACTTGTAAGGTCACTTGGAATTCTACTTGGAATTCCACTTGGAGTTCCACATGGGATTTTGGATTGGAAACTCCAAGAGTCATTCCAAGTGGCATTCCAAGTGGAATTACAAATGACCACTGAAGATACATTTTTTCCTTTTTTAAAATAGTTAAAATTGAAATTTCAAGCAGTATACTGGCCTTATAAAAGATTATCATCCATATAGTAACACCAAATCAGAGGGGTTCAAGTATTTGTTCTCAGATTTCAAAAAAATTGATTTTTTTATTTTTCGTTCAAATTATCTTGAAATGACTTGAACCCCTCTGCTTTGGTGTTACTATGTGGATGATAACACCTAAGTAGACCATTAAACCGCTTGAAATTTCAATTTTAACTATTTTAAAAAAGGAAAAAATTTACCTTTAGTGGTCATTTGTAATTCCACTTGGAATGCCACTTGGAATGACACTTGGAGTTTCCAATCCAAAATCCCATGTGGAATTCCAAATAGAATTCCAAGTAACTTTACAAGTGTAAATACAGATGGAATTACATATGTGATTACAAAATACCAATCAGCAGGGATGAAACTGAGAAATAAAATTGTTAGCCTAAGAAATCAAAACGTACTGCTGAACAAAAGTAAAAATGTTGACTAAGACATTGAAAAAGTTAAATTAATCACGGAATGAGTTCAAATATCGAAATAAATTATGATAAACTAAACTATTAGATTAAGTATATGAGAACAATAGAAGAATTTAAATAAAAAGTGTTTGAACTACAACCACACAAGAGTAAAAGAATATTTGCAGACATCAGCCAATTTAAAAAAAAAAAAAATGTAAAATACGTCTTATAGGTGAACATTAAAAAAAATTTTACTCTTCTTATAACACGTATACCTTGTACAGTACACAAAACAATTATTTAATGCTAAAAAAAAGGTTATTAGTTTTTACTTGAAAGAAAAAAATTCAATGCCAGCTGTGGGAGGCCACTAATGGCTGTTAAGGTGATTACAAAATTTAAAAAAAAATTTGGAAACGTTTTTTATCAGATATAATCGATAATTTAAATTAAAAAAAAGTGTTTTAAAAGTAACACGCATATTTCTAGATAAGTTTTCTATAAATTGAAGCCATTTTATGTCATAACACAAGTTTCTTCCAGAGACACTTGCTTATGTGAACAACACAGTAATATTTAATGCGATAAATACTGACACCAATGGCTGTTGCTGTTGAAGACTGTAATTTATTCCCCTGACGACGTTTCTCTCCTCTTTGGGAAGGAGCCTTTTCATGTCCTTAGTATAAGTAATAAATATACAATGCGAGTAATTACAAGAGGTATCACAATATAGTCATCACATCTGAGTAAACGAATATAGTAAACATGTAAGGAATATGTATAAAATATTTATAAAATAACAATATAGAAAACTTACAAATACGTTTTTCTGTTTGAAAAATCAAACACGTCTATACCCAACGAGGGCACTACGTCAGATGATTAACAATACATGAAGTTTGATAATACAGAGTATATGGGATGGAACAAAATATAGTCAAACATTACAGAGTATATGGGACGAAACAAGACACGCGAAACTATGATTTACAAAGAGCTACATAGTTTGTTTAAGGAACGAAGCTATTATTTTATTTTAGTAGTAAATGGATGTATCTTTTAAAAAATTTGTTTAAATTATCACAGTCTAAAATTCTATTAATATTGTCTGTCTTTTCAATAAAAATCATTTCAGACAGTAATCTTTTATAATAGTTTTGTTCCTTATCGACAATTTTAATTTCATTTTCATTAAAATGAAAAGAGTGCCCTGTGTCAAGCTGGGGCTGGTATAAAGCTGACTTCTCACGTTTGTGTTTTATATCACTTGCATGCTCATTTATTCTAATGCCAAATCTCCTAAGAGTCTGGCCAATATAACAGTAGATACAGTCAGAGCAATCTATTTTATAAACAACATTCGGAATATCAAGCTTTTTTATTGGATCCTTGCCAAGCATATTATTGAAAGGCAATTTGTTATTACTCTTAAAAATAACTTTGATAAAATGTTTAGCACAGAACTTCTTCAACCTATAATCCAACTTACGGTTGAAGGGCAAAACCAATGAGCCAATTACTTGAACAGGATCTTTGATATTTTTTTTATTATTAATATTTGGTCCAGATCTTAACAAACATAATCTTTTTTTGATACAACGTTTGATAAACTGTGGAGGGTAATTGTTTGCTAAAAATACTGTAAAAATGTATTTAAAATTGTTAGAAAAATATTGAGGTGAAGAAAGTTTAAAATTTGTATCTACCAAATGAGTAACTATAGATTTTTCTGTGAAATTGGACAATGTGAGTAATAATTAAGATAAGAACCAGAATGGGTGTTTTTTCGGTACCAGTTGGATGAAATAGAAAAATCGTTATTTATCACCACAGTCATATCTAAGAAATTAATAATATTGTTTTCAGACTTCTCAATTGTCAACTTTAAAAATCCATCAAGGTTATTAAAAACATTCAAAACATAATCAATCTGATCAACGAGAACACATAGTAAAATATCGTCAACATAGCGAAAATACACAGGAACATTAAACGGACACGAATCAAGACAAGCAGTCTCAAGATCTCTCATAACTAAATCTGCAAGGACAGGACTGATGGGACTGCCCATAGCAGACCCCATCCTTTGCAAATAAAACTTATTATTGAATTGGAAATAATTACTATTCATAATGAATTCTATGACTTTCAAAAAATCTGATAATGATAAGTTAATCTTATCATATAAATGGTGCCAAAATTTTTCTATAGCTGTTGTTACTGCATCAAAACACACATTATTAAAAAGGGCAGTGACATCCGAACTAATAAAACGTATTTGTAAGTTTTCTGTATTGTTATTTTATAAATATTTTATACAAATTCCTTACATGTTTACTATATTTGTTTCCTCAAATGTGATGACTATATTGTGATACCTCTTGCAATTAATCGCATAGTATATTTATTACTTATACTTAGGACTTGAAAAGGCTCCTTCCCAAAGAGGAGAGAAACGTCGTCAGGGGAATAAATAACAGTCTTTAACAGCAACAGCCATTGGTGTCAGCATTTATTGCATTTCGTCCTACCCGCTGTTATTGGAGTCATTAACATCATTTATACAGTAATATTTAATTGATGCTTAATAAATTGTACGACCTAAGACTTGTAGAAACCGAAAAATTAAGCTTGTTTACATAGTAAGTCCGTCCTAATGATGATGATAAGAATCGTGTGATTCGAGAATGTAAACTCAGCCATAATTAAAAAATATAAGATCCAAATAGCCTTACAGTTATATCATAATTTTTATGGATTACTTAAGAATAACGAAGGTCTGGAGCAAAACAATTAATGTACGATGTTAAAGTAGTCCACAAAAATAAATTGATTGTACAATATCTGAGTAGTTACAAACTTTAAATATAAATTTAGTTAAATTTTTAATTCATCATTATTCATGTTATCGCCAGCTTCAGGCCCTAAGAGCAAAATAAGAAGGTATACTTAATTTTAGATGACTCGCAAAATTATACCTGTAAATATTTTTCTAAAATTCATGCTGCAGACTTTAGAGCTCAAAAACAACAAATATCTCTGTAAACAGAAGGTCTTTATTTAAAAAATAATAATAGTCAATTAAAACTAAAATCCTTTTCAGTAACAAGTAACTCTTTGTAACAAAATTCAAAATTGGCCTGGGCACTTTTAATTCCAGCCCTTGGTTAAATTAAATAAATCACATCTAAACTTAAAGTTTCAAATTTTGAATCTAACAGACGTGCTACTTAATAGGAGGACAATACAAATTCTTGCTTATTTCATAACTTTTGCAAACAATTCAATTAAAAATTTTTATTGGAAAATTATACAGCTGTAGGACATAGGAAAACCGTTGTGGATGCAGGGAATGAAAACAGGATATTTTATGTAGATTTCCTGATGTACCTTTCTTTACTATATAGTTAAATGTGAAAGAAATTCTATAAAACTCCCACTGCCCCTTTACGGCCTTTCATTGCTACCCAAAAGACCTTTATCATTCCCCTAAGGCCCCCCACTGCAACTCCCACACATTAAGGAAAAATTTCTCTTATTTCTACGTTATTTTAAATCAATTAATGTAAGATTAAACCCTCTACAGCCTTTCACCGGCTATCCAACACCCCCAACTGTCCCTTCACTGCCGTTTAACAGATTTTCTTTGCCCCTCACAACCATTAACTGATCCACATACAATTTTTTTTTGTATTTCAATCCACTTCTGTTGTCTACGTAGAATCTTTTTTATAAATTGACTATTATAATACGACCTTCAGCCCTACTTTTTCAAATAAGAAACATTTGTACATACTTTGTTAAAATAAGCTTTCTCTTCAAAATCAGTTATTATTTGTGTTAGAAATAGTTATTTTAAAGTTTAAAACTTTTTCATCTATTTCCCACACTTCCCAGGAGGTGTTTTTTGTTCTTTCTTCGGGTTATTTCAAATTAAATAAATTTTTGGGCTTTCCTTTTTTTCTTAATATTGAAGTATATGTAGTTGTCAAAAACTTGATCAAAACCTTTAAAATTTACTAGCTTTAAGATTCCATTGTCGTTATCTAAAATGGAGAAAGAGTAATTACAATACAGTAATAGTAATTTCATAAAGTTATATAAGCTTAATAAACACAAGTTCCTACGATAGTAATTGACTTTCTTTAAGACTATCTTTAATGTGCTATTAAATTTTTTTTTTTTTTTTTGAATAATGTGTAATACGTGCAAAAACACAATTTTAAGAAAGTAATAACAAAAAGAAATTATTCAGTAATAAAGTGATTAAGGGCATCAAAATAGCTTGTAATAAGATTTATATCGGAGGCAAAAATAAGAAGGATAATGAGGACTCGGATCGAATAACTCGCCCAACGCTCGAAACGGAATTTAAGTTCGCGACCGAGGGGCCGATTTTCAAAAGTCCTTAAATCGCTTTTAAAAAAATACTAGCTTATAGACAGTAAAAAGCCGCATCTTTTTTGTTCATATAAATTTTTTATCCGGTTAATACTTTGCGAGAAAAAAAATAAATACCGTACTTTCTGAAAACTCAAATCCAATGGATTTTGAAAACATATATCGCTGTTTCTCAGCCAATTATTATCGAAATCGTTTGAAACTTGGTATGGGATCGGGGAATACCTTAGCGTTGCTGATAAGCTGATCAGAATTCGTTTTACTTGTCATGAATTATAAATATCTAATGACAACGAGGTAGTGCAATAATTTCCAAACTTGTAAACTTTAAAGAAAAAAAGTATGCGGGGAAGTTTCAGCTTGACAAAACTTCCAGCGACAAAGTTGTTCCTTAAGACTCGAAGAAGTTTTCCTCAAAGTTTCAACTCGATTATTCAAGAAACAGCTGAGATACGGAACTTTTTGTACCTACGTGGACAGCTGGTAGTAACTGCGCCACGTCGGCTGTGGACCAGCTCCTGCATCAGGTTAGGTCGTCTGCTGCATACTGGTGACAGCTTTTCGCCTGCCGTCTGTCATACGTGCATTGTTTACACTTATCCATGTTTATCCATGAGACAGGGGCAGGATATTTATATTGAATTAATATCAAATGGTTTTGTAGTATCACTTTATATTTACACAATTCAAAGTACGTACATACATGTAATGCATATAAAATATTTCTTAAATCAAACTTATGCATTTTTCTATTTGGAATCCGTTTATTTCAATAAACATTTTTTTGTCTCTTTTTTAACTACCGCTTTTGATGTTACAGTTTCTTTATTTATAAGTTTTGTCTTAGTCAACTCTTTTTTTATTGTTTCTTTTTTAGTTTTTATCACAGCTTTTCGAAAAAAATTATTGTAAATCTCCTGCCCTTCACTACTTAAATACTGCATCAGTGATTTTACATCTTGTAATTTTTCTTTGCAAAGTCCAACCGCTTCTGCTGGTTTAGTTTTGATTAAATCATCGAATGTTACTTGAGATTCTATCCTATACTCTTTTGATTCACCTGTATAAGGAGTATAAACTTTTATACAGCTATTTGGATAGTGAATTATCCTGACATATTTGCTTATTTGTAAATTCTTAGGTATATTCACGTTCTTTGGTAAATAAATTTCAAAATCTTTGACAACTACATCCTTTTCTTTTACAATTATAAATGGAGGGTTTCTCGCCATATGTTTAAGTTTAAAGTAATCTTCTTGTGTCTCTATCGTCTCCTTTTTTTTATTTTTTGACCATTTAATCCAAAATTTCTATTACATAAACAGTATGAATGACCACGGACAGGATAAATGTGATGTATGTCAAGTTCCAATTTTTTTGATAATAGAGATAAAAAAGTGAGCATAAGATAATTTTTATTTTGTCCACCACATGAATCCGAAAATAAATATATTTTACCATAACAATCTAAAGCTAGTTCTTTTTGTATTGCATCTAATAGAAAATTACATACAGTGTTAGCCCCTTTTTTAGATTTCCCTCCATAAACAAATACATATAACTTTTTTTATGACCACCGAATATATTAACATTAAAAATATGTAGCCAAAGTAAACGACGATAAAACTGATCAGACACCGGGATTTTAGGTAACGGCGAGTTTTGGCCAAAATCGAATTCTAAGCATAAAACATTTTTCTCTGTCAAAATTTGTTTTTTTATCTTGTTATAATCGTTTACTGTATCTTTATGCCTTTACCATTCAATACTATTGTCTTTATTAATTTGATTTTGATAACAAAAATTACACACATCAGTACGTGGTTTTCTGAAAGTAAAATTAAAATTATGATTGAAATACTTAGTGTAAGTAGATTCTTTCATCGGAGGGTTAACAGCACCTGTTTTTTGAGTGTAGTATATACAAAATAACTTGTATAAAGTCGTTAAAGTTAAATGGGGATGATCAAAATAATTTAAAGATGATTTTTCACGGCTATAATGTTTATTTATAAGTTTTGTCTTAGTCAACTCTTTTTTTATTGTTTCTTTTTTAGTTTTTATCACAGCTTTTCGAAAATAATTATTGTAAATCTCCTGCCCTTCACTACTTAAATACTGCATCAGCGATTTTACATCTTGTAA
>NW_019379666.1:640459-706755 GCF_000648655.2 Copidosoma floridanum
CCTGTCTCATGGATAAAGTGTAAACAATGCACGTATGACAGACGGCAGGCGAAAAGCTGTCACCAGTATGCAGCAGACGACCTAACCTGATGCAGGAGCTGGTCCACAGCCGACGTGGCGCAGTTACTACCAGCTGTGCACGTAGTTACAAAAAGTTCCGTATCTCAGCTGTTTCTTGAATAATCGAGTTGAAACTTTGAGGAAAACTTCTTCGAGTCTTAAGGAACAACTTTGTCGCTGGAAGTTTTGTCAAGCTGAAACTTCCCCGCATACTTTTTTTCGTTAAAGTTTACAAGTTTGGAAATTATTGCACTACCACGTTGTCATTAGATATTTATAATTCATGACAAGTAAAACGAATTCTAATCAGCTTATCAGCAACGCTAAGGTATTCCCCGATCCCATACCAAGTTTCAAACGATTTCGATAATAATTGGCTGAGAAACAGCGATATATGTTTTTAAAATCCATTGGATTTGAGTTTTCAGAAAGTACGGTATTTATTTTTTTTCTCGCAAAGTATTAACCGGATAAAAAATTTATATGAACAAAAAAGATGCGGCTTTTTACTGTCTATAAGCTAGTATTTTTTTAAAAGCGATTTAAGGACTTTTGAAAATCGGCCCCTCGGTCGCGAACTTAAATTCCGTTTCGAGCGTCGGGCGAGTTATTCGATCCGGGTCCTCAATTGCTGACTTAAATGCTACTTGGTGTGTAAAGTTTTTTTCATCAGTTCGAGCGCTTCGTCGTACTGTGTTGACAAATGATGGAAAAATTGCACAAATTCGTGCTTTACAGGAATTGGGAATTTAAGCTTAAAAAAATGTTTTATAGCTTATTTCGTTCCTTTTGTTATCCTCTGTAAGAAACCAAGTTCCTTGTCTGTGTATCAGAATGCTATATATATGTATATATACATATATATACATGTATATAGAACATCAACATACGAATTACTAATAAAATTTTAGTTTCTTCTAGATATCTTCATGAATTTTTATTTAATTGAAGTATTTATTCCTGGAGATTAAAAATCATAAAAATTTTTATTGGTGCAAATTTTTAAATAATTTTAAGTGCCAAATCAAGATTTTAAACAGCTGACTATCTCGTTTCTGCGAAAAAAATGTTTTTTTCGAGATATCACAGCAAATATCGATCAAATGATAATATTTCTTAATGGGCGTGTAAAATAGTATAAAGTAAAGTAACTGTTAATTTCTTGAAAATTTCTGGAGCCATATCGAAATGATACTTTTTTTTACGTACATCAAAAATTACTACCATTAAATTAAAATTAAGTATGTTATCTCAATAAGACGTCTTTTCTTCGAGAAAACGAGATAGTCAGCAATTTAAAATTTTTATTTACCGCAAATGATTACTAAAAAAATTTCAGTAATGAAGATTTTCATTATCTTTAATCTTTATCAAAAATTACTTTAATTGATTGAAAATTTGCGACAATATTCAGGAAAAACTAAAATCTTATTAGTGATACGTACGTAGACGTTCTATACATGTATATGGCGTTCCGATACACAGGCAAGGGACTTTGTTTTATTAGAGAAAATGACAAAAGAAGAAAAGATTTATGATAGAAGCTTCGTTACAGATTAATAGGTACTATGTTTTATAATTACCTACATTTTTATTCTTTATTTGTTTTGTTAGAGAACATAATTATACTATCAACAACTATATTTTAAAATTAAAGTCATAATAGTGTGGTCATAATTCCTTTAAAAAAATCAACATTTCTAAAAATTAAGCTCACATCTAAACGGAAAAAGTTCTAAGAATCCCTTATGTCTAACAAAGTGTCAAATAATTTTAATCATTTATCAACTGAAATGTTTCTTTCACTATTTTTTTGTAGTCTAAAATTAAAACGTAGTTGTATACCTAATTAGGTATTCAAAACTACTAATCACTGCCAGAGGCAATCATGTGTTGATATACTATGGAGCTCAATGGCACTATCATCTGAGGGCATAAGTAAAAATAGCAGTTCTATAGGGACCAGGCTTATAAAATACTTACACCATCTTATTAACTTCTGTTGCTCCAATTTTTGGTAACATAAGTTTTCATATTATTGTAGTAGTAGCACTGGCATTATTTTTTCCTCACACTAGATTTCTATATAGATACATTCTGTAGTGAACTATTACTGGCTATAGTATCACCTGAGCAATGGTCTGTAACTTTTTACTGTTTCGATTCAAAGTACAATAGAAAAGCATGAATAAGAATTGAATAAAGATTTACACAATAAAGTAAAATAAAGTAAATTAGAGTAAAAATAAAATATTCAGCAAAAAAAATTCAGAATTTCAGCTATTTGTTTAAAAATTTTAGAGCAATAAATTTACTAAAGTGTTAATATTGCTTGTATGGTTTTGGAACGACAGAAGCTTATGGTTGGTCAATAACTTAAAATTAACCAAAGCATTACATTTAAGAAGTCATATACACATGTGTAATCTGGAGCATAATAAAATTTGTGAACATCATGGAATAAATTTCTAAGATGTGATGCATTAGAAAGGCATTATAATAGATTTTACAAAAGAGTCAATACAAAATTTGAATAGCATATAAATTATTATCAACCATTAGACTAATATCAGATATATGATTTTCTTACTTTTTTTAGAATACAGATTGAACTATTTTGATCGAAAGATTGAATGCCTAAGTGTACCCGTCAATAGATTAAAAAATTTGTGTAAATCAAAAAGAAGAAAATTCAAAAACTAAATTGATAAATAAACATAATTATTGTGAAAATATATTAATTACTACACTGAAATTTTTTTATTTTTCTATAAGATTAAAAAATCATTGTTCATTTACATTTACTAGGAACCTTTTATTATTTTTTATCAAGGACTAACTAAAGCTCATTTTTGTACAACAACCATACTAAACTTATGTGAAAGGGATTTATCTAATCCTTTTATGTCATAGTTATTATTAACTACACAATTTGTGTTTCTCAATTGAGAAAAATTTCATTGATAATTCAGAAATAGGTTTGGCGCGCAAAACGCGCAAGGGAGTGAAGTGCCACTAGTATATATTTATTACAGAGATTTTATACATACATATAAATTATATAACAGAGAATTTATAAGAGACATATGCACTATATATATGCAGGATTCTGTGCTTGAATTTTCATGCTATTTGGACAGGGCTTAATAAAATTGTAGCATGCGCTGGAGTAAGCATTTTTCCCTATTCATGAACTTAGTGCATATATACTTCGTTACGTAAGACTTACCTCGTAGATCTTTTATGAGACCCCATATTTGAATCTTAGCATTGATTTGTGTATTTTCTTCATATGCAACAGATGCGCGAGTTATAATTTATTTGTTAATGGCTTGTTAGCTTGTTAAACTATTTTGTCTTTTGAACTTTCATAGATATAGCTTAATTTATTAGTCAAAGCAAAAATTGTCTGGTTAAGGCATTCCACAGCACATGGAACTTTACGCCTTCATGGTATTTGGACTTGTACGTATACAAAGTTCTCAAACCATAGAGTAATTCATTTTCAGTCCAGTTCACATACTTTGACTGATCTCTGAGGCATATGTTTATAACCCAGCTAAAACTTCTAGCAAGAATGCTAACTGGTTTTATGAAAAATAATTACATTTAATATGTAAATCAATACAAACAAATTTTAATATTTGAAATATTCACGGATACGAAGTAGACAAAGCCAAAACGAAATTCGCTATTTTGTACATGTAATAAGCATTTGTGATGTACAGAAATATTGTAGGAAGATATATTTTTGTAAAAACTCTGAAATTATTTTATATTATATCGGCAAAGCCACGTCGGGGTATGCTAGTAAATTTTATTTATTTCTTAAAATGTGTAGTTAAATGTATTTAAATTATTGTGTCTTAAATCTCAAGTACAAAGGTTGTACGCTTTATAAATAAGCTACAGCTTTGAATTTGTATATAGTTCTAATGTAATTAGCTTCTTACCTTTCATCTCTAAAGGATTTTGTCTTTTACCAGTTGCAACAGTGTGAAATGATAACGCTGACCCCAACATCATACGATCATTGACGATAAGTACATGATAATTAAATCAGAAACCATTCATTATTTGGAACTGTTACGTTCCAAGTTAATACAGACGAACCATATTAAAAGTAAAAACACAATTTATCCGTAAAATTCATACAAGACGTATTGGGTGAATACAGCAAGTTCATATGACACGTGGAGCTCATACGTCACTTACATGCGCGTGTGTGTATTAGCTTTAAGGTGAGTGTTTCATAATACGCTGTTAAATAATACGGCCAGCCTCGTTGTAAAAATATATGCATGTATTAAAATTGTTCGTTACATGCATAAATCGTATTGTATGTATAAATGAGTAGTTTACTTGCGAATTGATTGTTCATTTCTAATAATGTATACCAGTTTAAAAGTTGTCATTCACACATTATTCCATATTACTCAGAATTGATTGTAAAATTTTCAAAAGGATTAATTGCGAAACTTGTAAGCTTATTTATAACACTTAAACTTTTAATTTAAAATTCATTTATTACTGATACGCGCATTCATCATCACTGATCCAAAAAAACTCAACTGACTTGTTAGAAAAGGAGATTGGTACTGTTGTATTGTTATTTTCTAAAATATGAAATTATAACATATAACATCATCGTGCAAGCCCGAATAGAAACTGAGTTACGGTATATGGACGATTGGATCCGGACTGGATCCATTGTACAAATCTAGTCTGGGTCCATTGGATTCGCAGTTTTGGATCCATTCTGGATCCGTTTTGGCTACGGTACTGGATTACATCACGTGACATACCTATGCAGGGTACAGCTATCTGCTTTGATGTTTGTTTTAACTCATTTGTATAATGTAATGTAATAAAAAAATTGAGAGCCAATCATGATTTTAAAAAAATTTCGCAAAAGCGCGTTGCCGTAAGTGCCATTCGAATGAAGTACTTAAGAAAAAGAAGGCGTTTGGAATTTCAGAGTAACAATAATTCAGTGTTAAAAGGCAAAGAAAGTGATAAGGTTATTTTATCCGGAAAATGCAAAACAAATCTTCATCAAAATGTAAGAAATAGTGTTTACAAAAAAATGAAAATGAGAAAGTTGTTTAATTAAAAGTTCAGGAATCTAATAAGTTTTCCCCTTGATGACCCGTGTTCTATTCAAACATCTATGCCAGACATGAGTTGCACTAGTAATGAAAGGGACTTTGTTGAAAAAAAATCGTTTTTGGAATCGCCAGACTTATTATTTTATTGTCAACCATGGTGTAGTACTCGATCATTGCATGGAAGTAAATGATCAAACTAAAATCAAAGAAAAGGATGCACTAAAGGATGGTACAATTAATATAAGTAAGTTCAGTAAGAGTAAAATTGTTTTGGTTTTGACAAAATATACTAAAAATTTTAAAGTTCTGAATAGCTACACAGATTTCTTACTAAAGGAGCTTAAAAGTATTGTACCTACATTGCCGTTGTCACACAAAACTTTATTTAAGTAAAAAATAAAAAAATATTGATATGACAAGTACTAAAAATTCTAATCACTGTCTATGTAAGCTAGCATACCTAGGAATTGAAAACCAGTTGAAAAATTTAATTAAGCCGGAATTACACAAAGAATTAACTTTAAAATTGCTCTTTAATATTGACAGTTTGCCATTATTTCGATCAAGCACAACAGAATTTTTGCCAATACTTGTAAAGGTATGCATGCAGCCTCAAGTATACAAACCTGTTCCAGTAGCTATATGCAAATCAAAGGGAAAACCAACCAGACTTTTTTTTGGATAAATTTGTTTCAGAACTGTCTCAAATTTTAAATTCAGGAATAACTATTGATCACAAACATTTTCAAATTTCAATCATGGGCTTTGTATGTGATCGTCCTGCTCGCTCATTTATTAAAAATGTTAAAGGCCATGGTGGTTATTATGGATGTGAACACTGTACAGTTAAAGGCAAGTGGGTTTATAATAGGATAACTTTCCCAGAAATAGATAGCCCTTTAAGGACACATCAAAATTTTGTTGACAAAACAAACAATGAACATCATCTAGGAGATTCACCTTTAAAGACATTGCCAACAATAGATATGGTGAACCATTTTATGCTTGATTTTATGTAGGATGCCTAGGTGTAATGAAAAATTGCTTAACTACTGGATATCAGGTAAACATGTAAAATTAAATCGACAGAGCATACTACAAATCTCAGCAGTTCTAGCAAATTTGAGTAATCAAATTCCGGATGACTTTCAAAGAGCTACTAGAACCTTTAGGGAAATAGGGCTGTGGAAAGCGACGGAGAATAGATTTTTGTTTTGTATACTGGCTGTGTTATACTTAAAAATATATTGCCAGAAAAATTATATAATCATTTTTCATTACTTAGCATTGCTTGCAGAATTTTGCATGCAAGGCAACTTTATAAAAACTATATAAACCATGCTCGTGCTTATTTGATTTCTTTTGTTAAATTATGTGCCACTTTTTATGGCTTGGATTCCTTGGTCCATAATATACATGCATTAATACATTTAACTGATGACTTGGAGAGGATGGATTGCCCGCTGGATGATTTATCAGCATATAGCTTCGAGAGTGAGCTAGGTCAACTTAAGAAGATGGTACGTAGTGGCCATAATCCCATTGAACAAGTGTGCAACCAATTAAAGCAAAGTAATGAGCCAACAATTTTATCACAAGAGAATACCAAAATTATTAGATGCATTAAAAATAACTGTGGATTCAAAATCATTCGTTTGAAATGCAGAGGATGTGAATTCACTAACAAAGATCCAAATAGTATATTAATGACAGAAAATAATCAGATTTTGTAAATAAAAAACATTTACTTAAGTGATTTACAATTTTGTAATACTAAAATAGAAGCTGAATTTCTTGAAACAGATGGAGATGCTTTAAGTTATCCTTCATATTCATCAGTCTTAAATATCTACAAAATAAAACTGACTACTTCTGGAAAAATTATGAATATTTCTTTGGCTGATATTAAATGCAAAATGGTCAAACTGTCAATATACGAACTGCCTGATTATGACAAAACTGTGTATGTCATGCCAATTTTACACTCATTATAGACTCAAATTGAAAAATATTTGTAAATACATCTTTAGTGTGCAAGTTGTAAATAAAAAAGGTTGTAAATAGATATGTGCATAAATGTAGAATAGGAGGTATAATATTTAAGTAGCTATACTTATCAGCATTAGCAGAAACGAAATGTATCTCAGTCTTAGTTAAACATAAGGTTTGACAGCTTCAGCACGCTCAACAGCAATAGGATTGTACTGAGTTGTAAAAATAACAAATATTTTTTTTAAAGCGACGATTAAGGCTCACTCTTTCGCTAAATACAATAAAAGGTAGACTAAAATCTTAATTAAGTATCCTTTTCCTATGTTAAAAATCTGCTTTTCATAATTTTAGGTTAAGCATACAAAACATTCCTACCCCGCATAAACTAATCCTAATATTTACAGATGAGTGCACAATGCAAATGCGTGATGCGAAAGATCACAAGTAAAATAAAAGATCCAAACAATCTGATGTTAATTGTACCAATATCTTACAGTCACTTTATTCAAAATCAACTGTTTGTTCGATACGAGAAGCTACCTTTCACCAGAGAAACTCTGAATTTTATCAATGAACTGACAAAAATGAATGGTCCTTCACCCGAGACATGGGAATCTCATCTTTGCGAAATTTTTAGAGGATATGGTGAGAAATCCATCATAGCAGACTATTATTTCTGTTTAATATATACATGTCTACTTTTTTTTATATTTTAGACACCTACGAGCTGGCTGATGTTGCTTACCAAGTTCTAGTTCAGAAAGCACATATTAAAAAAAAGGCTGAACCTGTACAAAAATTATTCGAGGTACCTAAGCTGCAAGAAGAAGTAAAGAATAACCAAAAGATTGCATGCAAGTCTGTCGAAGAGCCAGCCGTTATTCCCAGAGATAACTCGAATGGTAACTTACAATTTTTGTGGAAGAAATGTATAAAATCAAAATACTTGCGAATCATTAAATGTTTTTTCAGATGACGGTTTCTGGAAAACAATAGAATCCATGTTTAGAACATGCTTTGGGGGTACGTACTTTGTAAATGTCATACATAGTTTTATTTTATCTCAATCTTACAGCTTTTTAATAGCATCAAACTGTGTCCCATTTAGATGCTAAGAAATCACAAAAAGAAACTGTATCTCCAAATAAGGGTGAGTTCAAGCTTAATCCACATGAACATTATGAAACTCCAGATCCTATAAGCGTTTTTTTTACAAAGAAACTTTGGACACTTTGCTTACAAAAGCCAATACAGCTGATATGAAGCTCAATGACGTTATTCTGGAATGAAGAAATCCACGAATAGCTATACAACAGCAGGGTGTTCCTATCGAAGAGGTGGTAACACTTACCTCGTTTACAGAAAAATACAAACTATCATTACCGTTGAGTAATATTGAGGATTAAGAAACTTTCAATGCTGCCCTGAAGGCAGATATAAATATGAAAAAGGATCTGGTAAGTTCTTACCTAAGTTTACAATATTAATACAAGTAGCTATAATACTGCTTCTATTATTGTTTCAGTCTAAGTATTTTCATAGTTGCATCATTCTCACTGAAAAATTCCACACAAATTAAACTAGAGTATTCAAAAGCTTCGTATCCAAGTCTGTTGTAAGAGCTTATACTGCACCAAAAAAAGGGGGACAAACTAGTCTTAAGTGAGAGTGAGTTCTACAAGCTTTATGAAAGTATGTACATAATTTTATGTGCTGATGAATATCGAAAACGATTAAAGAAATACTGTACTATATATTATTTTTGCAGACTGCTACGAGAAAAAGTTTCTGTCTGTTATGCAAACTTCAATCAAAAGTAGTGACATACGAAAAAGTTTGGGTATTCTTATCAACAATGCATTTTTTTGGACCGACGACAATAGCAAACCTGTCGAAGAACGAAATAAAAAAGAACATGAGCCAATGAGTGAAGATTAATTAAGAACTATATGGCTTTAACAATTTATATGCCAGATAAAGGGTCTTCCAAAATTTATGTATAAGATTTAAAGAAATAGCTGTAATAATTTATGTATGTGATTAAGAAACACGGCTTTAATAATTTATCATCGTTACTGTAAATTTCTTTTAAATAATATTATACGTCCTACATGTTACATAAAGGATGGATCTTCATTTGTTTACCTGTTCCATAACTTTCTTCATACAATTTTTTTTAATTTCAATTATGTGTAAATTATTTTACCATGAACAATGACAGAAGATAATATTTTATAATGCATACAGGTTACGTATCCAGTCTGGATCCATTCCTTTTCCATTATATGGAAGTTCGATAACCACGAGGTATGTCACGTGATGTAATCCAGTACTGTAGCCAAAACGGATCCAGAATGGATCCAAAACTACGAACACAATGGACCCAGACTAGATCCGTATAATGGATCCAGTCCAGATCCAATTGTCCAGTACCTGGATCCAGAAAGGATCAATACTGGAAGAATATTTCTATTCGGTAGACTGCTTTTTTGCTGTCAATGCAGTCTGCAAGAACATCGCACATTGGTTAACCTAATTCAACCAAAGGCCTCTTTTACTCACTCTGGTGCTATACAAACGCACCATCAAGAGCAAAAATTGCTCTTTTTACGTCTGTCACCTGTCCTCTAAAGTTTTAATCTACTCGTAACTCCCACGGCTCGCGAGTACCTTATACACGTAAGGCATAACGTGTTGGCTAAGACAACTTGGGCGCATTTCGAGAACATTAATAGTATCAGACTTCACAAAGAAGCGAGAGGTACAATGAAGGAGGCCCACAGAAAGTGGTTCCAGCGATATCAGAGAAGGCAGAAACTGCAACATCATGGCCACGAACTCATTCATGTAGTTTAAAGAACCACTGGAAATTACTGCACAAAGCATTAAAAAAATCTGAAGCAGCAGTAACAACAGTTGGTCATAGACGTAAGTTATGTATTAGTAATGTAATTAATACTGAACTTTGTTAAAGTGACGCAAGTTAATTGTTTTTGAAAAAATAAATAATATTAAATTGTTCTTATAAAATAATGCATTATCTATATTATTTCAATAAAGATTTTACCCAACTATAAAAAACAAATAAAGCTCACGAGCTAACCTTTAGGAGATCCACGAATGACTCTAAAATAAAACAGTTAATATCATACTCTAAACAAGTCTGGTTATAACAGTACATTAAATAAATCAATGGGAACAACCCCTGCGCAGACATGATCTTTGTCAAATCTACAGGTCCAACAATTTTGTCATTTTTTTTACTTTCTTATTTAGCTACTTGCTTTTTTCTCTGCTGCAACTGTCTGTATAAAGACAGTCTGGATCCTAAAATACTGTTTCGTCCAGCGAATTAGGGTCTTACAAATATGGTTGCAGGGTTAAACGATTCTATTTTTCCAACATCGTAATAACTTTCACTGTACCAAACATCATCTTATACTTTGTTTGCCTTTAAAGATTTATAGGTTTGTTCTTTCAATCCTCTTGCATTTTAGAATTACTTAGAGTAAGTAATCATTATAACAAAAAAACAAAAAAAACTAACAGAACGTAATTATCATTTTATATTGACATTAATCACTTATTCAACAAAAAGAGTCACTTGTCTGATGTTGCAATTAACATAGATGGAAAAAGTTTTAATTATTACTGTTATCTTGGAGTCTTAGATACAATTAAATAAAGTTCACTTTAGCAATTTCACAATATTCATGTAAAGTGCTATTGATTGTTTAATTTAACTTGTGCGTTTGACTGAACACTAATGATAACAAAAACATTTTTTCTGCATGATAATCGTACAACCACCAGTTCCCTGGTAATTGAAAATGCAGCTGTAATCTGTTGCATCCTCATTGGATTAAAATTTTGGTGGGCTTTGTAATAATTTAAATTTAACCTAATTAAGAGGTTATATGTACTTCTTGATTGCACAAGCACAATAGATAAATTAATAAATCATATTAACAATTTATTAGGTAGACAGTACAAAATACCGATAACACTACAATTACTATGAAACCTACGAACATTTTAAAACGATCTGCATGTAACAGGTAATAGTTAAATTTTAAGTCACTAGAGCAGTGCAGGTAAAATGGTTACTATACCGAATATTAAAGTTCACATTCGATGGCTGCATTTTTCAAAGTCTGCCAGACTATTGAAGTAACGTAAACTGTGGCAACGATGGATCGTCGGTGGTGCTAGTATCGCTAGTTAACTGTATTGTGTCGAGGAACAATAAAACGGTTAGTGCCACTTAGTGATGATTGGTTCCGTAATTCTTAGCACCTCACTAACTTTCAGTGTATATAGATTTTTTTTTTTTTTTTTTTTTTATATTATAGTGCTTTACGTCCGGCTCCTATAAAGGGCACTACACAGGGCACTTAGCACTTTGGAGGAGGAAGGGAAGAGGGATAGGAGGCCTCCCATTGCTGAGAGGGGGGTAGGGGGAAATTAGGCAATTTAGTGTATATAGATATACAGACCAGTTCCTAAGTCGTTAGAGGGCCTCTTCTATAATTGTCATGTCTCTCCACACTTGCGCAGTGCACAGAACGCGCGATTGTAGAATGGCCTTGTGAAGTGGTGTGATATGAAACGTTAATATTAACAGTTTTAAGTTGACCGCCACTGACATGTGTTATAAATGGCGGCTATTTTCCACACTGCCTCTTGATCTACTGAGTATTTAACAATCTTCATATTTAACTTATGCCACTGCGCTTATTTAAGGTAAAAAAAACAGCTGGCGACATAGTTCGGATTTTGACGTAAGAATTATAAGATTAATTTTCTTAGTAGAAAACATTGGCATAAGTTGAATAACGATACTAGCCCCACTAACCATTTTGCGTCACCACAGATCACAAAACCTAATTTCTAGCAGCCTTTGCGAAAAACAAGGACCTGGTTTAAAGGACACTTGCAATAAGATTGTGGACTATATAATGTACCCGTATGAGATGAAATTAGTTCGGCATGCTCACTTTATAGGATCGTAGAGAGAAACTCAGAAAACCCTCTAAGCCTCCGGTTTGTAATATATATATGCATCAGTTAACTTATAATAACAAAAAAATTATTCGCCATTTTTTTTTTTTTTATTATAACCCTGGCTTTTTTTATGCTTCATCTACAATACATAAATTTTTCCATTAATTATTTATGTTTCGTCAAATTCCAGACGTCCCGCGTGATCAGGAGACCTGGAGTATTAAAACAACTATTAACATCGGTTGATAAACATGCTGCCGACTTTACCTCTTCCTCTCTTAGTTATCATTGGCAGAGTTCTAACGACTCACACGATAAAGATTGTAAGCCATGGAAGGTTTATGCATAAGTAAATTTATTCAGTTTCTAATAACAGTCCTTACAAACTATCGCATATGATTGAGCGAGAAGTCATGTTGACTTGTACAATCACTATATTTCACAATTCGATCAAGTAGATTATAAGTAGTCACAATTAAGCAAATTTAGACAGTGAAGATAAATTAGACTTGAACGACAAACGCCTCTGTACCCCCTTTTTTTGAACATGCGTTTTTTGTACCCCTTGAAGACTTTGAAGCATGATAGAACCAACACTTACGCTACGAGACCATGGAACTGTAGATTGTGGACTCTCACACTGCTACGTACGGTTATGTTGACTCACGCCCAACACGAACACAACTTGCCAACCGCGTGGCGTTCTGCACGATTTCCAAATAGCTGATCGTGGTTTAGGTATCGTGGAGGACCCAGCGAAAAGGCATGGTTTAGAGCTCGTGCTGTATGACGCGTGAAATTTGCCTTATTCTGATCGAGTAGTGGGTGAGCTACCATCACATAAATCGCGTTGTACAGTTGTGAAGCGCGCATCGACGAATCCGACGATTCGTGTACAAAAATTGTTCGTGCTTTATACATATCCCTTCGTTCGGGATGGATGATTTTGTTGTCGGATTGTTTCACCGACTCAATCTCACACCGATCATATCACCACTCTTCATTCACTCATGACATTCACCCACTCACCACGAGAAAACGGCGTTTATAACCAATGAACACGTACCTTTTCGCTCAACACCCTTACACTTCAACGAATCGTTTCATGGATTCACACGATGAACCTTACTGGAGAATGATGCGTCAGCCAAAAAACTTGAGACGGTGCTCATAAAGCACATCTTCTTTATCGAGCTAAGGACCCCGACGCAGCGTAACTCCCAACGCGTCGCTCAGGTAGCCGTTGAACTCCAGTTGTATTCACACAAGCGTATCGCTAGCTGACTGTATCGCATGCCCTTTTTCGTAGCTTGCAGCCCAGACTGATCTCACATCCCTGTGCGTGCGCAAGCCGCTGCCGCTTTTTTTTCACCGTGCCACTATTTCGTCCCTCTCTTTGCTCGCTCACACACACACACTGCATGCAAGTCTCACTCTCCCTCCTCTCTACTTATCACTAGGTCCCGACGGAACAATTTATTCTACTTATATGTATTTTTCTTAAGTTTTATATACTTGGACCTTATTTAACTGATAACGATTACAAAGAATTGTAAGTATCATTTTATAATTACTTTTTTTAAACGCGCAGTTTTATATCATTTGTTTTAATTTTACATTTAGTGTCAAAGATTGATCACATTTGATTTCTAAGATTATTTTGATTATTTCTTAAATAGTTTAGTACATTATTTTTAACCATAAGATAGCATGTAAAAAAAATATAATAGAGGACTAAAATTTTTTATGTTTAGTCTGTACGATAGACTAGATGAATAAAATTGTAACATAGTATGATTATAATTTTTATTATTATTATTTTTGTAATAACTATCAAAAAAATGTTAAGAGTAATTAGTACTTAATTCTAAACCACTTCATAGAATCATCAATTGGAAATATTATTGGATCAACAAAATGGGAGAGTTTATTTGGATATATTTCTTTCGGATGGTTCTTTGGTAAATCCTTACGATATACACACAGACTTAAATTTCCTGGTAATCCTAAATCTGAGAAAATGATCGCTCCACATTCATGAAAATATTAACTACCGATAATATTGCCACTCATCAACAATATGTTTTAATACTATTAATCTTACTTTTATGTAATAATAATCATAGTCATACAAAAATATTTAAAAAATTTTTAATGATTTATTTTATTGTTTAATTTGATCGTCATTGTCATTCAAAGTATCATTCACTTTTTTTTTATTTTAATTTGTTGACTGGCTTATTATTTTGTTTAAATGATTGCTAATAATAGAATATTAATATTCTAATATGTCATAATGACCTGAATTAAGGTTTCTAGTGAAAAATTAAGTAAATTTTACATAATTTCTAAAATTTCCAATTGTATAAATATCTTTTTTTTCAGTATTTGAAAAAACTTTTACGTTAACTTTATAAATTTTAACAAAATTTTTTAATTTAACATTTTGTATTTTTTATAACTTCAAATGGCAAAGTAAAAAAATAAAGCATTTAACTGATATTTAAAAATTGAGAGGTTGGCACGCCAAGCCCCATTAATATATATCTGTTAATATATATGTATATTATTAGCATTTATTTATTAAGCCAGGTGGTAAAATTAAGTATAGCAATTCAAAGGAATTTCTTACATAGAGTTTAACAATTTGTATAGATCAGATTGAGTAACAAAGTGTATTACAAATATTAAATATTTTAAAAAATAATAAAAAATCAACAATGGATAATCGCATATGATAATAAAGATAAAAATTAAGGAATCAAACATGTTAAACATAAGTGGTGCATATACGAAATTGCTGTTTGATTTGGCAGAGCCAATGCACTGATGATTACAATGATTTATGATTACCAGTATATGAGAGTATGAGTATAGAGTATGAAGAAGTGTGAAACTGATAGTAATATGATAAGATAAGGAGATAAGCGGAAAGGCTGAGATAGGTTTGAATTTAATATAATCTTATAATCTGGGAGAAAGTCTGTCTATGGTATCTCAGTCACATTTATCGAGATTAAATAGTAAAGAGAATAATAAAAGTTTGAAGTTAGTTATCTGTCACGGCGCCTAGGCAATGACAACCAGCCAAGCTGAATCTGATATGGGGCGACTCTGGATCGACAACCAATATTTCCAAAAACGAATCTGATACAAGCGTTCAATGATGTATGGAGGCGTTGATTTGATATCGCATCGATACTATGGTAAACCACTGACATATGGCCAAATAAAGGGAATATCAGGTATTCTACTAACTGCTTTTGAAGCGAGAAGGTGAGAGCATGTTTGCAGTGCTCGATACTGTATAAGGCTCGATTTACCTTATAAGCACTATGTATAGCATGTTTACTCCAGTATAAATTAGGAGTAAGCCATAAACCAAAATATTTTACTTCAGTGACATATGCCAGTCTAACATTGTCAATAACCACCGATGGTACGGTTGAAAGGTAAAGACGATTAATATGGCTTGAGCTATCAAGTATTATTATACGTCAGCGTAAATCACATGATTGCAGTGTTTAAGGGCTTGGACTTAATCGTTGATGTAAATTAGAAAAAGCAGGGGAATGCAAAGCAACAAATACGCTCCCATGTGTATTCCCAGTGAATGAATTAAGACTTTCAGATTCAATGCAATTTAATCTTGTGACTGCATGACTGCACTCCATGAGATAGGAGAAAAACCACTGCATTGCCTTATCGTCGCAATTCATTTTCCTTAATTTTTGGAGTGAGCGAGCATGAGGGAAAGTGTCAAAAGCCTTTTTATTTTAAAATCGAAAAGTACAAGGATAGTAATATGCTGTCTATTAATCACCGTACGAATGCCATCTGTAACTTGTAGAAGCGCTGTTTGTGTACTATATTTCGCTCGAAAACTAGATTAGAATGGATTTAGCAGATGGTTAATTTCCAAGTAGGTGTAAGCCTAAGAGTGTATTAAGTGCTTAATAACTTTTGACAGTTCAGGCAGTTTAGAGATCGAGCGCGTATCAGATGGGGAAAGTGGAAACTCAACTTTAGATAGAGGTGTGATCAGTGCACGCTTTCAGGGTGCAGGAAAGTACGCTGTTTGAACAAAATTATTTACAATATATATAATGAGTTCAAGAATACGGTTGATTAAGAGTTTCAGCATGCTTGCTGAAAGTTCATCATGGCCACCTGTTTGTGAACTACATTGGAGGGTAGCATACTGCACCTGCACGGAGAAAACAGGCTGCATATTGAATACTGGTTTATCAGTATCTGTTGGAAGGGCTAATGATTTGGAAAGGTCATTATGGCAAAGCGCAAGGCCAACTTTTGTAACATCTGAATAAGATTTATTTAATTCATCAGCCAAAAAATAAGAGAGTGGAGATGGTAACATTTTACCTGTTAAACCAAGATTTTGGATTTCAGTCCATTTGGACTTAACATCAGATGCTGACTCCAGTTTTTTTGGCAACATATCGATTCTTTGCTGTATTAAACAGGTTACGTATATTCCCTTGCAATTTTCGAAACTCAATTATATGGAAGAATTCACTCGAATACTTCGTTTATACATTCTGTCTCTCTGTTTCATAAGCTGACGTACATGGGTTGTTACCTAGGATTTTTTTGAAGACTTAACTGTGAGGAGTCGTAATGGTCAAGAGTATCACATACTGACAAGAGAGCTGCGGAGAAATTACAAGTGAGAAAATCAAGATTGAAAGAGACCCTTTCTGATATCTCAGACACTCCAGCAGTCATTATTTTTGTATCAGAAAAAATCTCAGTAAGAAGACTATTTAAGTCATTAAGATTAATCCCATTTAGTCTGCGGAAGAAAAAGCGCTTAAGATCCCTAGATGGTTTGTGAAGATTAAGTGACAACTCAGTTAAGTTGTGTTCAGCAATGAAGGGTGCAGATGTCTTGGAATATTCTTTAAAAGCATTAGGAATATTGACAATGAATAAATCAATCCATGTATGGGAGACGTAGTCGGAGCGTACAGTGTAGTGAGTAGCAGTAGAAGGTACAAGAAAAAGTACATACGAATCTAGCTGGGATTTAAAAGAGCTCGCATATACTAAGTCGGATAGCATATTAATATTAAAGTCTCCTGTTATGGTATTATTGGTGTAAGTTGGTAAAAAATTGCTTAAAACAATTAAGAAGAGTCATGGAAATGAACCGTTTGGACGCCTGTAAACCACAGCAAAAAGCCATCTATGTGCACCAATGGTAATTTCAGTAATTAAGAATCCTGGGCTGTTATCAAATGCAGGGTCTGATGCAGCAAGGATTTTAGTGGGAAATTCAGAGTTAATATAGACGCATACTCCACCACCTGACTTATCAGCTCTATCATTATGGAAGATATTGTAATTATCTAAGTGAATAGTAGCATCGTCTACAAGTGAGTTTAGAAAAGTTTCAGAGATGACGAGTATATCATATTTTTTTGAGTAATAATAAGTTTCAATTTTATTTAAGTGAGACCTCAAGCGATTTGCCCTATTATATGCCCTATTTTCAGAATATTGTTATTTTTAATAATACCATTGTTGTTGTTTGGACTATTGTCAGCTGACACGGATGACCTTGCCTGGCGTCATTGCACGCTAATATCAACCTTGGTAAGGGCCTGGAGGTCTGCTTCACTGTAAGTTAGGATTAATTCAGCTTTGATAGTTTTACGCATGCACACTGTTCTGTTTGAAATCGTTGGAAGTGTGAATCCAATTGATTTGTGTAATTTCACTGGTTTTCTTCAAAGTTGATACACCTTAGGCGATAGAAGAGGTCTGAGGTAAACAGGGGGATTACCGCCCGATCCAAAAATACCGACAGACTTGTTTTTAGCTAACTTCCATGAATACTCCATAATCTCTTCGGGTATATCAGTGGAAACCATTTTTACTACCTCAACCCACGTCAGATTGACGGTTGAGGCTTGAGATGCAGCTGCCGAATATCTCTGTGGATTCCAATTGCAGAATTTTCTTATGAAGGGCAATACTTCAGGACAATCAATAGGAGTGAAAGTACATTTTGCCAATTCCTCATTAGACAAATTAATACATGATGGGATATCAGTTATCATTGGTTCCCTCTTATTACATATGACTGAGAGCATAGAACGCCTATTTGTGCCAGTAGTTGGAAACTTAAACACGCGACAAATAAAACACGATTTTCTTTGCATGTGTATTTACATCCAGCAAGGTATGCCTGAGAGATGGAGAAAAAGTCAGAGGTATGTGAGATACGCATGAAAATTATGGCCTTGAGCTGAGTGAAAAGGTAAATAAAGGAGAAGTAAATAATGTGAGATTTATAAGGTACAAAGAAATAAGCAGAATATGTGAGACGAAAATTAAAACTAAATTATGGAGTTATGATCAACGAATGTGAGGTGTAAAAAATGATAAATAGTTGGTTAAATAATAAATTTGTTTCAACACGTATAGAAATTGCAGGAGTACAAAACAAAAACAGATCTCGCACCTTAAAGATATTGCACTACAGAAACACATTTATATGTCAGCATGCCGAGCACAATCTCTTAAAAAAGCGTGAGCAGAGTAGAGTCCAGACTCTTTGAGATGTTTATCAACGAATCGGCAGAGATGCAACACACGATGAGGATTCAGCACATCAGTATCTGGAATAGCGATGTAGGATGGAAAAAAAAAGGCAGTATATGCAAGCAAGGTCAGACCCGCTGGCTCCATAGGAGAGCGCCCGTGTTTTATGATCTCAGCAAGCTAGAGCCAACAGGAGTCTGAGGTGCCTGCAACAATCATAAAAATAATATATACAAAATATATATGTATGTGCGTGTGTTTGGGGCTTCGCCACCTTTCGCGCTAAGCGCACCAACTCCCTAATACTCCATCTAAAAATAAGAATTTGTGATTAAAAATAATTATACTAGTCTACGGATCAAATACAAATGATTAACTTAAAAATTAAACTTAAAAATTAAATTAAATAAATTTATTATTTATTAAATACAATAGAGAAACACACAGCCCAAAATTTCAATACATATTGTAGTAATTTGGTCATTTATCTTTACTGTAATCTATTAAAGTAATGAATTTTGGCTCTTTGGCAATCCAAGATACTTTTCTCTCGCACTTTATGAAATAATCATTATCAATAAAAAGACTCTTATTTAATGTTTAACTAAGGGTTCTATCATACGTATTTGCTACGTGCACAATTTGAAAAAGCGATCGCAGAAATACCTGTGCTAATATGTGAAACTAAACGATATGTTTGCTAGCAGACTGCTAAGCATTACTAACATAAAAAAAGTTGTGGTTTTATATATCTACAATATTTCTAAGAAATAAATTTTTACTAAAATTATGAATAGTAAGTACACATTTTTTTCATGCATGTTTATTGAAACGTCTTGATTAAAATGCAATGAAATATATTTCATACTGTGTATCTTTAAGAGCTATAAGCTGGCGTAACCTGCAAAGATGCAGAAGCTCTGACTTCGAAAACGAAAACAAACGTTCCATATGTAGCACGTATCGCGAATGTTGCCTTCTGCTATGCGAGGCAAGTAGTTCTCGTCTTTCCCTTATTGGCGCTACTTCAAAATTGTGTACATAGCGAATACTTAATTATATATCCACAAGATAGCACAGTCTTGTCAAAGATTCTCCCAATCGTCTTGCGCTAATGATGCTTTTATCTAGAATATTCTGTTTATCATCATATGCCAGAATTGAAACAACCTCAGTCATCTGCATGAAAAAAAAGAAAGAAATATTTAAAAAAATAAATCTATATGAGTATCAAATTCAGATTTATGGTATTTATAAGAATAAGGTCACGGTCACATAGAGCCCCCAATCTGCAATACGAAACCACTTAAGCCTATAAGAGTGAAAGAGAGAAACATGCAAGTATCATGAAAGAGACCACGGGCTTAGTTTTCATTATTTACAAAACTTTTTTACTTTATTTTACTGTGTTTTCTTCAAAAAGTGATTGTTTGTAAATTAAATATACCGAAAACATCGAGGCATTTAATGTAAAAAATTACTCGAAAAACCGTAACATGCCTGATCTGGTTTGAATTCATTTTTAAAAATGCTGTACAAAAAGGTATTTACTCTCAGGTGGCACCACCTGAGCTGAAGTCTAGTACCAAATTTTCCAGCATAAAAGCAGCCCGAGTAAAAATAAAAATAAACTGCTGATCTAAATCCCATGGGCCACTTCAAGCAACTAAGCCTGGATGCAGACGAGTTTGTGAAAACATTATCAAGACGCAACGTCAATATTGAAAAGTTTCAAAAAACCTAACTTATTCATTACTGTTATACGTAACCCAAAATGGTAAGAAATAAAGCAAATTTAAAAAAATTTCTCTAAAGTTACCACTCCTTATCAAATACCGAGTGTTACTGTCGGATTATGTCATAAAAAAATAAAATTTATATTAGATGATGTAAGCAAGCAAAATATTTTTGAATACTTTATTTTTCACGTTTACATGACTGAATTTAAAAAAAGAGGACTCCCCATTCATACATAAAAAAATTAATTACCAAACATATGATCTATGGACCTCACAATAAATACAGTTGTTTTCGTTAATTCTGTTTGACTTAATTTGACTTAATTGTCCATCTTTTTATATAATATGTAACTTAAATTTGGTGCACTAACGTTCAAAGCAAGCACATTAAATAAAACAATGTCAATGTGCTTGGCCACGCCATGGTGATCATAAGGATCGTGTGCGCGCTATTCTTTTCCTCGTATTGGCAGGTTTCGCGATTTGAAAAGTTCAGAAAGTACGGGGAGAAATGAGCTTTGCTCCTTCTTGGATGGAATTCTTTTGTGGTCAGCTTGGTTGCTATGACAATATTCGACTATACAAAATAGATCCTCAAACGATTCTTGGGCACTCTTTGTGTGAAAGTCTGGTGAGTGACTGTCATACTTAAGAGAAAACTCTTAACCTTATTCGAAATATATTAAAAATAAACACATATTTCTCTGTTGTTTAATTAGTTTTATCTGTGAGAATGGTCCTCATCACAAGCCAGTAGGCACGGAGTCTCATGGTTACAACGGCGTGGTGGCAAACGAGGCGTCTACGCGTCATCCCAGTATCGGTACACCTCCTCCGTATGCTGCTCACTACGTTAGCCGGCCTTAGCCCTTAGCTTCAACTGTCTGCTTACATCCTTAGGCATTCCTTAAATATTAGCTTTATGCATTATGACGAAGGAATATATCCTGACCGCGCCGCTCATGCGTCCACCGTTAATTTGGTCGCTTACTGTAACAAAAACTTATGTAAAACAAAAAAAAGTTCGAAATAGTTTAACAATATGTCAAGTTACCATAGTGTCCTCTATGGACTTATAACATTTTTTTTAGACTAATGTATAATCGCATTAATGCGGTAAAATCTTTTGAAATGTTAAGAACAGTTGACAAAATACTTTATCACACATTTAAAGATGGTGCTATTGCTTTAGGTTAAGTGTAAGACGATTCTCAAATTCATCACATTTTTTAAGCATGTAATATTATACTGCCATGCCAATTGAGAAAATTTTTTTGTGGTTTTAAATGTCTAAGGATATTTGTGGCAAAAATTTATGGGAAACATTAAAATTAATTCTTATTGAAATTTTTAAAAAAGTTAGAAAAAATAGTTCTTTATTACAGCCACATTCAATTTTTAAATATGAAATAAAAATTATGCAAAGACTATGGACTACAAGAACCAACTTCATCAATAATTTGCAAAAGTATTAAAGAGAACGAAGCAGTTATAAATTAAAAAACTTACTTTAAAACTCTTTTTGTTGAACTCAATAGTTCTAAAAAAAAAATTTCAATAAAATAATTGAAAGTGCAACAAAATAATATTTTACTGATGGTCCAGTGAAAAGATATTTTTGTACAACACAGTAATTAATTATTTTTTGCAAATACAAAAAAGAAGTTATTTCTATCACTTTGACTGGAATAGCTTTAATTTTATTTTCTACAGAAATGACAAGTTATAGAACATCTCGATTACCGTTAGATATGACCAGCATTGTAAGTTCTTTTTCGAATATGTGTCTTAAAAAAAACTACATGAAGTATCTGTAATTATTTCGAATAAAGCTTTTATGTTCCCTAAAAAAGTTTTGAAAATTGTCGACAAAACATTAAAAGACTTGAGTAATAATAACTTGCTTTTAGTGGTTAATTACTTATTTTAGAAAGTGATGCCAGGCAAATACTTCTAGTGCTTAAGTATAGGTGTAAAATTCTAATAATTAACGATACTATAAAATACTTTTTCTCACGGTAAAAATTTATAATTTTGAAATTAAAAATGCGTGGCACAAATAAAGACTTTGCTTTGCTGTTGATAGGGATGGGAAATGGAAAATAAAATCATTTAATATGTCTTGGAAATATAATATTAATAATATTTGTAAAAAAATGTATGGAAATTAAGATGGTATAAATGATTACCTTATCGAGGTAATTTTAGCAATTCATAACAAATTATCTTATGTCTTAAACAACAAAAACACTAAGTTTAATAAAAAGAATTCAACGTACGTATCATAGTTTAAATAATCCAAAATATAAAGGTAGTGATCACACAGATGATAATATAGATATAAATTTTGCAATCAAATCTCTTATTCATATACATAAAGGCTTGCCACCTCATGTTTTAAGTTTGAAAGTGGGTGAAATTACAATGTTAATCATAAATTTGACTACATTTGATGGTTTGTGCAATGGAAACAGACTTCGCATAACTAAATTATCTAAATATAATATTAAAGCAGAAATAATAACTGAAGAAAAATCAGGCAACAAAGTTTTCATCCCAAAAATCAGCTTCAATACGGGTAACAATTTATCCATACCGTTTATATTATACAGAAAACAATTTCCTTTGGTTCTAGCTTTTTCTATGACGACGAATCAATCGCAGGACCAAAGTTTTGGTTAATTAGAATTTTATTATAAAAGACCCTTGTTATCTCACGGTCCACTTAACGTATTGTTTTCAAAATCTAAGGATCCTACTAGTATATTTATACATATTGATTCTGAAAACAAATCCAAAATTGAAAATGTAGTCTGAGGGAGACTTGTATACGAAGAAATTTTTCGTTTGAAAACTAAACTTTTTTTAGTTGACAGTCACAGATAACTTTCATACTAATAAAATTTCTTTTCATACACAATCGAATAAAACATTTACTCTTCTTTTTCTTTTCTACATTACAACCTTTTAAGTATTCTTTACACCTAGTATATCTATTACAAATCTTACTTTTGTTGTACAAAGTATGTCATTATTTACAAAAATAGTAAAAAAAATTATCAACACTTAAGTGAATTTCTAGAATTAACCCAAATGTATCATATTAATAAAATAGTCACTTAAGTGATAATTCTACGGTATATTGTTGGGTATTTTTACCATGTAGTCATAAATTATAATTAATAATTTGATTTTAACCGCAACCAGATGGTGTAAAGAGGGCGATGGGAAGGATATCAGGGGGCCTGAGGGGGGTAAATGGGATCATCATTTTCGTAGGATATTTTTTATTGGTTTTAACCGAAAAACTTTGAGTTGTCTCATTTTTTGAGGGGGGCTAAAGGAAACTTTCGAAACTTCGAGGGAGCCAAAGGGAGTGAGGGGAATCTTTTAACTGAATTTTCTCTTACAACTATATAATATAAGATTTATATACACATAAGGTACGCTTTCCACTATTATGTTGTATGAGTTTGTCCGCTTAAAAGATGCTGCCATCTTTTAGGTAAGAAGCTCATAGTTTTGCACGTATATAGATGTATTATCATAAATTTACATTAATAAGACAAGAAATCCGTTAGAAACTCATTACTTTAGAGTCCATGGTCATTCTAGGCATCTTGAATAGTCTTAAACATAATAATTGACTCTGGGACGCCCAAATAGAATGTAATATTGTTGGGTACACGGTTAAAAAGTTGTGGAACGCATGAGATCCTGGATGAGCGAAATTGTTACGATTACCAGCTAATTAAAGTTACCAGTAATAATTAAAGTACATTACTGTGCAAAACAAAACAAAATTTTATTAGCCGACGTGAATAGGAGTAATCAGCTCAAGGTTGTAATCTCGACTAAACTACTATTTTTTAATCAACAACAATAACACCTAGCAACGCTTAGCAACATTTTTGATCGTGCGGCAACTCATACGTTTTACAACTTTTTAACCGTATACCCAACAATATTGAAAAATCTCCGTTTTACTTACCTATTATCAAGTGAACAATTATTGCTTAAGTAACGACCCAAAAATAATTTTGTTCTTATAAATGTTTTTTTGTATTAAATATGAATTTGAAGCACCCTGGATCATGTATTCTTTCATTTTTGATTTTGGCTCATTTTCAAAATTTTCCAATGTTACGACAGATAATCTGCTTTTTTCGAAAGCACTGATGCTTAGTCGACAAATACCGTCTGTTTTTCTCGCTTGCCTGGCATTGCTTTGCCTGGCAACCATGAAGTAATATAAAAGGAGAGGAAACTCCAATGTTACCTTGCAGTAAGATCTAGGTACGTTTTTGCGACAGAAATCATACGTGTATACTCGCTTAGTGCAAGTATATTGACAGCGTCTTATGCCAAAATAGTGTGGAATTGCATGATGATTCAGGGTTTCATGCATTGTCAGCCACAAATAACTCAAGATTACTGACTAATTACAATAATAGGCGTAAAAACTATGAGATTCTCAATTACTAAGGTAATTGAATTACTAAGGTAATTCTAGTAAAACATAGTGTAAAGTGCAGATGCAAAGAATGAGATCAACATTTATGTTAACGAAGTAAAGGTGACACCAAGTCTGGTAACATAACCTTTGTTTCATAGTATTAAAGCAGAACGAACTCAGCTGGTCAGTAAAGTGACGACAGTATGACGTGAGTGACCGTAAATATAGTCTTTACTAACTTCGTTCATTAACTGTCACTGAAATAAAGAACTGATTATTTTAATTTCTTTTTAATGAAAAAACAGTGATGCTTATTTTCAAAAAAGTTATCGTTATCCCTATTTCTGGCAACTTATAGTGGTTGAAAAACTTATTAATGTATGATTAAAAGTGCATTAAGTCTTCAAAAATTCTGCAAGTCTGCAATTTTCTCTTACTATGGGCTCTGTTGTCATTATTTTTGGGCTCTTCAACAAATTGCACTCTGTGAATATGAGAGATTTTACCTAACTAGTATCAGAACCATCTAACCTAATTAATAGAGGCTTGAATCACTTGGTAAACTGCAAACTGCCTCACCTTTCAGCCTAATCCTAAGCCCAGTCGATAAACAAACGGACTACGACTTATAGTCTTAGTAGATAAACAATGATGGTTCTAGCACATCCCCCCTTCGCTGCCATAGTGGCCTGATCATTCTGGTACTAGCGTCTGTCGCTTATAGCGCTGTGAGCGTGCTAAATTCAACTAGCGTCTATCGCTCATAGCACTGGGAGTGCACTAAATTTAAATTTTTCTAGTGTGGAACAGTAAGTCCAAGTGTAAGTATGAATAATAATGTAATAAGTACTGAAAGTTTCAACTGCAAAAGCTTATTGAATGTTGCAGGAGCGAAATCTTGCACAGCTTGTGCACGTAATGCATGTATACATTTTTTTTTTTGTAAGCGAGTGCGTTGCATGGTAATGTGAAATGTGGAGTGGTAGGAAAAGAAATTGTAAAACATTTTTGTCTTATATTGTTCTATCAGTATTTTAAAACGAAAAAATGTACATTTACAAAATTAGACATGTAATAGACGCATAATTTATAAAAGAATCTCATCAAACATTATACTCTTGAAGTATAATACATTCTTACAGCTCTTTAATAATTAATTATTTCAGCCAAATGAGAACCTACGACATATTTTTTTCTCTTTAGGTCCACTTAAAGCACTCTCGCGTCTTTTTTTCCACTTATACATATCATCTTACACACAACTTTCGGGCTATTATCAAGGATAATGGGCAATGTTGAGCAGGTTGGGGCAGATGTTGTTGCAAGACCCACAACAGGTATTGAGGGGGCAGCGGATGATGTTGAGCAGGTTAGGATAGGAGATTTTGTGGATATCGTTACAGTAGCAATCGATACATCGATGACTGCACCCATCGACGATGCAACTGACAAGTCAATTGGTGAGCTCCATTCGACCGTGCTGAGTGTCTCAAACTCTCGCGTGCGTAAAAAAGTTGGATATGTTACCGGTGCTGGTGTCCCCGATTCCTTAAAGAAAGAATATGTGGCTAAGAAGTGGTGAACTCATCTTCTGTAAAATAATTTTTATTTTGGTTTAAAGTTAAAAAAAAGTCTAAATTCATTATTATTTTTAAAGAATACTCACCGAAAAAAGTTATCATTATCGATGCCAACAACTCATCAAATGGCAACAATCATGATAATTGTACTTAACTTTCTGTTTCAACAGTACATGTGGACCATAGGGAGCAAGGAATAAAACCATCCTCAAAATCTAAAACATATAATAAATAAGGATTATTTATCATGAGCATTCCAGTTTGAATTTAGCTTTGATATCATTAATACTTACTCAAAAATCTAACTATTTCCGATGGATTGACTGCTGACACTGTTACCAGTGAATTGGCCTCCACTGCAGTGAGCGCCTCTCGAGTGCGATGAAGCCAAAGATTGGGGCAATTCATCTACAATGGCAACGATAGTGAAGGAAGAGTAAGAAAATAACCGTTAGAGTCTGAAAATATTAAAAAATTAGGATTTTTAACTTATGATTTGGATTTTATTTAAGTAAGTACTTACAAAAAATGATAGTTGGATCTGATGATGGTTGCCTAATTGCTTGCCTTTCCGTTTCATTAGGTAATGTGTCAAACATCGCCGTAAACGAAGACGTTGGTGATACAAGTAATAAAATTGTTGAAAAATCTTCCAGGTAGTTGAAAAGCATCTGGGTAATACTTTTCCGGGTTTCCATTTATTTTTTGCTTGTCTAACCATCCTCATCATCTTAATCACCTACAGACAGATACATGTACGCAAGCTTAAATACAGGAAATTTCGTATTTAATATTGTTTAACCACACTCGTTTTGTATCAGTTATTGTTTTTTTCTTCTCTTGGGTTCTTCTCTTCAGAGTTCTTCCCTTGAGCCACGAAATATATCTTTATTTTTGGCTTATAATTAGTGCATTTTTCATACATTTCATCGTGTTTACTCCCATTATAGAGCGATTTATTAAAGGTTTTTTGTTGTTGTATTTTTCAAATTGTTATTTGTCAGTTGATCATATTCAGAAGTTTTTGTGTGCCGCAATCCATTGTGTCCTTATAATAACAAATCAGTTAATTTCGTCATGTAAATGCAATCAACAGGATATCAACATTCTTGCTATTTTTTATAAATCTCTATTTTCATATCTCTGGATGCTGAAAAATATGTTTCATCTCATCACAACTTCTTGATAGTAGTAATCAAAATTGACTGATCTCATTCTCAAGATTTCACATATACCTTTGTAGTACCGTTATCCGTCATGCTATTGTATGTCATCTACAGAGATTTTTTTTTGATAACAGCACTCTTGCAGTGCTCTCCTTTGTCTCACTTAACTATTCCTCATACCCTTTTTTCATACTTTGGGACCACACAAAATTTAGAAAGTCGAAAAAGTAGGATAAGTAAATTAGTATAATGAGCCCTTGAAATTGGTCTATGGTAAATCGAATGTAAAATAATTGCATTACGCCAACTCATACAATGTAGACAAATTATAACAAAATTTTGTCATGTATATTATTCCCACAAGTAATACAAAGAAAGAGAAAAAACAAAAAATTGAAGATTAGATTCTAAATATTTTGAGATCTGACCTCTGGCATTATAATTATAAAACAATGAGCGCTTAGCATTTTAATGTGTTACATAAGTTGGTCTATCATGCTGAGTATTCAAGAACTAAGACAACTTTCCAAGTTCATTAATTTTTAAATCTCTTTAAATTATTAGAATAGCTGTAACAGAAGTGGGTATGAGGGTAAAGAGTATATAATAGCAACAAGCCAAGTCTAAAGTATCATTATACATTAAGAAAAAGGGACTGAACTAGAGTTTAGAAGTGACTCGAGAGTTATTGTTATTATTGTCATTGTTTTTTTTATTATTTTACTATCGTTGTTATTATTATTATTTATTTATTAATGAATAGAATTAATGGACTGCAGGCCCAATTACTAATTATGTAATAGAAGTTTATTGCTAAGCGCAGCACGTACAACAATATTTACAAGGGTGTAGGCTCAAATTCATTAGAGAAAAATTAAGATGTAAAGTATAAATTTAAATATTTATGCGTAACAAAAAATATAGTTAAATGTATAAACAAATAGAAATGTATGGAAAAAGAAGCTGAACGAAGATGCAAAGTCGGGTGACTGTTAATTATTAGTGTAGTTATTGTTGAATGTATAAGCTAGTTGACTAGTAAATTGATGTAAACTGAAAAATAATTAAATAAATACTGTAAACTCCACGTCAGCAAGGAAGAATATGAAGGTGGGAAGGTGGTAGGATAGGATAAAATCAGCTACTGCTTTCAGAGTAAGATTTGACGGAGATTGTTCTTGAACACATGTATGCTATGTGTTTCAGGCAAATTTTGGATGGTGGTGTTTAGTAACGTCTGCGGCAGGGTATAGGAGTGTGGAAAGGTCATTTTTAGTATAGGTTTATTCTGTAATGTATCGGGGATTTCTGAGATCGTGTTGGGTATTTCTAGCAGAATAGTGCAAGTAGATCAGGAAATTTGATGAAGTTATGGGTCAGTCCGAAAATAAGTTGCATGTGGAAGTACTATAGATTTAAACATGTGTACATCTTGGACTTATCTTCATAAACCGAGAATCTGTTGTTGGAGCACCATAAGGTGGCATTCCAGTAATCAGACTGTAGAAGTAGAGAATCTGAATGTGAAGAAATACGTTTTAAAATTTTTTATATCATGTGCGTAGGTTAGACAAGATGATTTAGAAGAGAGTGCTAAAGGAAGGCTGTTTACGACCGATGTAAATAATAGCGGAGCAATGTGTGAACCCTGAGGTTGCTACAAACTCATTCGACAAGACACCATGAAGGCCAACTTTCAAAGTTCTGCCTGTAAGAAACAAGGCCAGTCATTTGTACAAAGTATCGTCGACACCAAAAGAGTTAGCCCGAGCAAGAAGTATGTCATGGGGAACACTATCAAAAGTTTTAGCCATATCCAGAAAAATAATGTCGACCTGTGCATCTTACTCAAATGCAGAAAAGACAAAACGGCTGAGCATGAATAGTAATAGGTTTATAAGGGTTCAGCGACCCTCAGTAAGTTCGTGCTATTGTTGTGAGATATATAGTGAAATTAGAGCAGAAAATCTTTTGTATACTAGGTGATCAAACAGTTTTGATATGGGACTTGACAGAACGATGGATCTGTAGTTGTTAGCTAGCTGTAGGTTTCCAGATTCGTAGATGGAAAATATATATGCCGGTTTTTAAGCACTTGGGAATACGCTTTCAGCCAAAGATTTAGAGAAAAGAAGTGTAAGTGGATGACAGATACTTAAAGAACAATTGATAATGAAAAAGGATGGAATCAGGTCTGGGCCAAATTGGTTTAGATTTTTTAATTGTTCGATAGTAGTAAAAATATTTGAAGGGGTAAAAGTGAAGTCAATGTCTATGGAGCGATGGATAGTTGGAGTAGGAATAGACGAGAAATGCTTATAAACCGAGGAGAAATATTTAGCGAGTAAGTTGCACTTATCGATAAGAGTAGAAGCGTGGACTGTGTTAAGATGTAGTGTACCTGGAAATTAATTGTGTTGAGAGTGAGCCTTGATGAACTTCCAAAATTTTCGAATATCAGATCTTCGACCAAATTCCGATTTCATCATCAATTCTTCATATAATGTTAAAGAAAGCCTTGGGCAATCAGCTTTAAGTCACTTGAATGTAATAAAGTCTGTTAATACATTGACGTACTTCCAAACCTGAAGCGCACGTCTTTTCTGATAGATCAGGTCAAGCAGTTCTTGTGTTAACCATATGGATGACCTGAAATGTGTGACACGACGAACAGAAATGAGAGTGTTGATGATGTCGTATAACATGTTGTAAAACAACTGAACACAATTCTCAATAGATCTCTAGTGAAATAGTTGTGGTCAAATCACTTTATTAGGTTCCACACAAATAGTTCGGCAACAACAGTTTTTGAAATCCCTGTAGTTTGTTATTTGGTTAGATGAAGAAATATTGCGAGCTAAGTGGATGTAAAATGTGCTAGGTGAATGATGCTGGTTAGGAGAAATAATTGTTTCAATGACTTTGGTGATAGTAACAAGACTGTCAGGTAAAAACAGGAAATCTAATGTGTAATGATAACCAGAAATAGGATTAAAAACTTTTTGAAGGTCCAGAGGGTTAAAAATGTTGAGAATATGGGAAGCGGCTTGAAGTCGTTTTGATGGAGTGTAACCTATAAGATGCAGAAAAAGTGGATAATTAATCTAAAACATTTGGTCAGATTGAGGCCACCATATATTAAGAATTTGCAGGCTGGATATAAGTTCATGAGTGATCCAACATGGTCATGACGTTCAGTGTAGGCTGCTAGAGCAGAGTTCGGAGCTATATGTTGACCACTAATAAAATAAAGTATAACACAGTATCTTGTATATGTACAACCACGCACTTAATGTTCATTTCTTATAGAATTTGATAAGATGGTATATTTTTGTCTATTTCCACTAATTGTAAGACACCGCCATCGCGTCTATGAATTTATTTAACTGCATGCCTGTCCTATCTGTAGATGTTGTAGTTGGATAGAGGCAGCTTGGAGTCATAAGCATGTGGTTTTAGCCATGTTTCATTGAAGATCATTACGCCTGGAGTTGTAGTAAGTGAAGGTGAAGTTAGTTTTATTATAGAGAGTTTATTGTATTGAGATCTGACGTTTTGATAGTATACGGATATATTGTCACTGTTACCACTTTTGAAGGTTTGTGTCTGAATGAAAGGACGATTGACCATCAATAATAGTCAAAGTGCCTTTGATGTATTTTATTCTTTTGCTCAGAATTAAATAGGTTCAATTATATCTCTTTACCCTATCCATCAGTTGTGAAAGATCAGTTGTTGTAACCTGGTTCTAACAGAGGCGTCATTGACTTCCCCAGATATGTTAAAGCATTGAGAGATTAAATGCATTATATCTCTCCTGATTGACAGAGAGACCAGAAATGGCCTTGGTTTGGCCGCAGAGGAAAATTTTTCTTGACAAACTATCTGGTTAATGTTGGTTATTCTAATATTCGATAATAAGTTCTTAGCAGCAACCTCACTCTCTGTACCTTGATTTGAACTAGTTAGAGATTTATGAAAATTATACAGAATGGCATTTAAAGACTTGCTAAGTCTGTCTTTCATCTCTTTTGAAAAGCTATCCACAGTTGTCTAATTGAAAAAGAAAGAGTAGCTCTTAACTGCAGCCAATCTGTCTTGAATATCCTTGAAACTCTGAGGCCTCCAGTCTTCTAGCTTTTTATTCATATCCAATACAGAGGCTGGTAAAGTCACCAAAGTTCTTATACTTTTATTCAATTTATCAATTTAATTCTTGATGGAGGTGTTGCTAGCATCTAAGCAGAAGCAGTTAAATTGTTTACTAGCGTTAAGAAGCTCTGGGGATCAGGCTGCTGTCTCTTCATCTAATGCGTGACTGGAGGTGATACGTCAGGGCAAGTATATATCCCAGCAACAGCGATACACTTCCTGGGTATCAGTCACAGAACAAGCCGCACAAAAAACGTGGTAAGCCTTACCGTAGTTTCGACAGCGAAAACCAGTGGTCACTGACTTATTACAGTAGCCATAATCGTCAAGGCTGATGTGGCAGGAACTAGCACGAAAGGCAGATTAAGATCAGGAGTAGACTTTGTGCAGTTGAAGCACCGAAATCTAGTCCAAAAGGCCGAAGCACCACTCACTAACAGGCACCAAGAGTTGGAAGCACAGTACGAAGACCTTAAGACAATTTAGTAGTCTTAAGAAAAATAAAATGTTTACAAAAACGATATACTAGGTAGAGCTTATATGTGCTACGCACGACATAATATTTACACACACATGATTATCACTGTTATTTTTTTTTCAGAAAAAAAGATCACTTGACTAGCCTCTACGTAGACTAGCACAGCTAATATCTCATTATTAAAAATGATAAAAAATCTTCATTGCTCTATAATTTTTACAAGACGATGTAAACAAACTTTTTTTAACTATTATTATTTTCAAACGACCAATAAACTTTGTATCGGTGTATTTCAGTAAAATTTTCATAAAAATATTCGTAAATATATTTTGTTATTTATACTACTTTTTATAAGATTTACTGCAACATTTAATTAAATTTCAAATTCATTTTTGAAGGATTTATGATTTATTTTACTCAGCAAATTTGTTATCTTCTCAAAATAAAAATTGTACTGAAGTGCAAATACAAAAAGAAAATTAGTTTAACTTGGAAACTAATAAGTCAAATTTACTTACACAGGTAAACGATCGTAATGGGTCAGCAGTCTTAAACAATTTGGCTACACCATCCTACTTAAAAAAAAAAGTAACGGAATGTAAGAAAGAAGTCGATTGTAATTTACAGAATTTAACTATGACTGATTGTCTAAAGCTTCTAGAAAACTATTTACTATCTTGCACGGCAAAAGATTGCTCAATATTGATGTCTTTTCAAGAAATTAAAGGGTAAGAAAACATTATTATTAACTTACATTAAAATAGAAGTAAGACGATCCTTGGATAACTATTTTTGAACTTTACAATTACTTAAACGAAGAGTCTATCAGATCAATAGCAAGGCTTTCTTGTAAAGCCTACTAAACCTTGCAGGGATTTATTCAAGTATTGTTTAAATAGTACGATTTTCTAAAATGCACCCAAGATCTTAGCTCCAACTAATAAATCCTAACCATACGTGAAAGACAACTCTAGGTAAATATTTCTCATTAAAATGTATACATGCCCCATAATCATATCTTAAATGATACATTCTTACGTGACAGAAGCCTTTTTTATTCGTTGTGAGATTGCTTAAGACTGATCACGAGACTTATTTCACGGAATTTTCAATGAATGAAACAGTTTCATCGTAATAACATGTGAAATCAAGTCACTTTATACTGTGACAATGATCTTAAATAATGATATTTTATTTGCCTGTCATTATAAAAAAAAAAAGTAGAAAGCACGTTGTATTTGCTTCAAAAAATACGGAGTGTAAAAGTATGAAAATATCTGTAAATAACTATAAAAGTAATCACAATAATTTAGGTAAAATTGTACAGAAAGTAACATAACTGTCTTGAGTCTAGAAATATTAATTTTATTAAAAACATTTCTTTACTATTTTAAATTATTTTCAACACTGGAAAAAGTTATTTTTTAACTTCTTGTAATAAAATTATAACAAAACCCTATCAAACAGCTTAGCTGAGTGTTGTAGTAACCTAGTATACAGTCTATCATAACCCAATGCAATAAATATATGATCTATCTATAGGAGTTAATGCTACTACTTAAGTTAAGACTTGTGTTAAAAAAAAAGATTTAACGATAAATAACTACAAAGATTATATGGAAACAGTTTAAAGCATTTTTTTATGACACAAGATTCATTACAATCAAATATAATTTGTTTCATTTGCAAAAAATGTTATAATTTAATACGAATTAAAATAATGCCTTTTACATCAGGTTGAGCCATAATTTTGGAATTTTTTCCACAAATGGCTCAGTGCTAGAAAAACATAAATGATGGGCTTACTAATTGCTAATTTTCATGCTATATCTTTATCTCAGTGTGTCTAATAACCAAAAGTTCTTGAACATGTGCAGAACAATGTTACACTCTCCTCAACCAGGCAAACGATTTTAAAAAATCCGATCAACCGTACTGTTGATATAAGTCCTGCCCACTTTTCACAACTTAAGAACAATCATTTGAAAACATAAAAACAGATAATCATTGTGATGTATCGAGTTTCCGTATGTAGAGTTGCGCATGTGCGTTGCCTATTCTTATTGCGAGTGTGTGTGTAGAGTCTCCGTGGGAGACAACGAGACCACTCAAGCAGAGTGTTGTGGATCGACCCGATGAAGGCATCGCAGGCACGAGCCTCGCTCTCTGTATACTTCTACTTTCCACTTAACCTTATAATTTACTTAGTATTGATATCAAGGATGTCTATTATTTAAACCTACCAGTTTCCTCCAACTGAACCTATTTCCCAACTTATTAATAACTCTATAGATGTTTGAGTGGAAGTGCCAAACATAACAATCATACTGTTGCGAAGTATTATTTGTAATGCGTTCACCTACTTATTTTTGTTAAATTTTTAATCTCAAAAGCTACTCTTACACGAAGAGAATAGCCGTGGAAGGCCGTATCACAACCAGTCGAATAAGGGCCGGGCGGCGGCACCTTTTTTCTCTCACAGAAGTTATTTTTAGTTCTAAAAAGAGGGGAGTTACGGAATAAGAGGACAAAGCGGTTCTCTCGTAGATGGTTGGCCAGGAGTTAGATTTCGAGATAAAACTTTGTCTTGATATTAAGAAAAACCGTGATTCTCTTACTATAATTTTTCCTCGTTGATAATTTAAATGAGTAAGAGAACGTAGAATCGAATATCATAATTCCTTTGTCATGTCAACAAAAATCAATTTTGTTTTGTTTTTCGTTTTTGCATTGCAAATGACTACTGCGCTTTTTTGTTCTAGTCTTGTTTTGGCTTTGTGAGCCTGAGCTGTCAACTTCAAAAAAGTTTTCGATCCGCTTCAAATAAAAAACACCTCCTCTTCTAAAAGTTGTCGTTAACTTTCGATTTTAAGCTTTTTGAATTAAAACATTTGTGGTCTATCGACCGGGAAACGAAAGAAAAAAAAAGTTATGTGCGTTTTATGTACAATGAGGAAAAGATTAGATCCACCGTTATAAGGACCTCCAGAATGACGATTACGTCTAGTTCTAAGAGAAAACCATTTTTCGGATCTGAACTCGGAGGATGATTTCTCTATCAACCCAAACATATTCGGAGCAAGACCATTCCCGAGATTTGCACACTCTCAAGATGGAGAAGATGTACGAGAAATACAGTCGTCGGAAGAATTAGAAGTCGAAGGAGAAGATAACCTTCAAGCGGCGTGGCAACATCGTAAACCTAAGGCAGTGGTGAATACAAATGTAGAGCTTGTAGACTTACAATCCGTTCCAGGCTTCTTAGAATATCGTGCTCCAGTTGACGTATTTGAAGAAGTTGAGCTCGAAGTTCGACAATTATCAGAGGTAGCTTGCGCCCAAGCATTCCAACATCGTCTTGCTGTAGAGGTTGACAGGCCCGTGGACCCGCAACCACCAGCGGTAACTCGCAATCGAGGGCCGCCTCATCGCCACTCTGCCGACTCGCCACAGCTGTAGCTTGCGCCGGCAGCCCCTGTGCCCCCTGCAGTAGCTCGAAATCGAGCAGCGCCGTCGTTCAGCAGCAAAAACCATCGAGCTTATAGTCCTGCCATCTTCTGCAGCAGCGGTAGCTCGCAATCGAATGCCACGCCGTCGTCCAACAGCGAAAGCCGTCAAGCTTACAGTCCCGCCACCTCCTGTAGCAGCGGTAGCTCATTTCCGAAGACCACGTCAGAGAGTAGTTCCTGCAGCAGCAGCGGCTCAAGAAAGAGTAGAGCATGAAAATCCTAACCTTGCTGTGGTGATTGAAATCGCGCCACATCAAAATGAAATTCAAGGTTATATTTCAGACGAGTTTTTTTGATGAAAATGTTTTAGATAGCGAAATATCATGAATTTCTGATTGTCCGATATTGAAAGTCTTCTTTCTTAAAAGAACTTCAGTTCCCAGCGACGGCATTAAGTTGTGTTTGAATCAGTTAAATCTGTGTTGGTTCTATGTAGATAATAGGGTAAGGGCCGGGTGACTTGAAATCAATTTGATCAATCTCCAAGAAATAACTTAAGAGCGTTATGTTAGGGCGAATTTATTGCTCTTACGTGGTTTTACATTGGCTCTTTACTGGCTTTATTATATTAAGTGCTTGGTTAATAATACAGTTACAATGTAACGTGTTGTTGATAAACAACGCAACTTGGTTTTTTATTCTTAACTGATAATTACTCAGTACCTGGAAAGTAAGAAGAGCGAGTTTCTTGATAGAACGACGTCAGCAAACTGAGCTCAAAGCCCAAACAGTGGGGCCAGTAACTTGCGCGTTTTTTAGGCTGAACACTAGTAGGCTAAGACGCGGTCCTCACACACACACACCAGAAGCAAAGGTAATGTCGCTTAGCTTCCATCAATACTAAATATACCACCCACGTTAATTGATTACAATCAGTTAAAAAAAATTAATTTAACGTCTGTAAAAGACTTTCTGAACCTGAATAAAACAATAGGTTATAACGTGGATTTTACCTTCCCCAAGGTGACTTACCGTTGGAGAGAAAATATCGTTATTATTCTCTCTCGTACGTCTCTGCTCGACAACACTCTTCCTCTTCGCCCCTTCACTGGACCTGTCTCAAAAGGGGATTCGCGTCTGGGCAAATGAACACAAAGGCTATGTTGACTTTATTTTACAAATTTATTCAAAATAACCACAACCGCTATCTACAAGCACTTCACGTAACTTCTCTCGGTCCCGATGTTATGGCGCAGGCCCTCGATCGCCACCACAACGCCAGTGGTGCGCTCAGAGAGCCACGCTAGTCCGCTCACACAAACACACTCACACGCCTTTACACCCACTTTCCCTCTCACACTACTCTCGGTCTGGAATCAGGCCCCCTCGGCGTGGTAGCCTGTCCGTACCTACACACCCCCACACTCACACTCGGCGTAACCTATAGGTCCCGGGCGTGGATTGCCGTCGCGACCGGAGACGGTCACAAACACGTCGTACTACTCACAGCGTCCCGACGCCGTCTCTCGATCTGTCCCGCCCTTACACCACGGCTATGCGACTACTCACGCGCTCTCGGTCTCATGCGCCCTCCTCTCTCTCTCTCTCTCTCTCTCTCACACACACCCACTGGCACGGCGTGCCCGTCTCCGCGTCTCGGTGGAGGCCTGACCGGGGCGCACTCGACGCGTTCCCTATACCCGTCTCGTGGCTCTCGCCCTCGCTATAGACTCTCGATGTTTTCCCCCCCTGTGGAGTCCCCGCTAGCCTATTCACGGTACCTTGGTGATGTTGTTCGTCTCTCGCCGGCGAGCGAGACGGCGGTGTCGTCGCGGAAGGTGGTCCGGGAAGTTGACGCTCCGGAGTCCCTTGACCCTGCTCCCGGCTGCGTAAAGCTCCCTCCTTCTCGGCTTGGCTAGGGTTGTCAGAGGAGGACGTCTCGTCGGCGGGGCGACCAGCGCTCAGGGCCAAGCAGGCTTGGATCAGCCCTATTTCTCCTCTCTTCTCACTCGCTCTCACGGTACCCCAGGTGCCGTCACTTTCTCTGCTACACACACTTGTCGCGTTTTCCGTCGTACAGCTCGACCCCTTTCCCGATCTCCGCGTACGCCCTAGAAAAAGGGATCGACAACGAGATGCTCGTCTCGAGTACCGGCCACGAAAAACTAGACAGCAAGAAAAAAAGAAAAGATGGCGCAGACACTCTCTTCGCGCTCGACAGCTCTCTCTCTCGATGGTCGAAACTCTACTGCCCTTTCTCTCCGCCCTTTCCGTCTCGCGCTCTCCTCCCTGACCCTTGGGTCGGTATCCCCTCGTCCCTCGTCCGATCACCTACTTGTGCGCAAACGGTTTATCTGAACCCTACCTTATCTTCCGGATCATTCTTACGTGCCGACGCTTCGACACTTACATCCTCACATTCACTCGTACGCACGCTACATTCCTGGTCTAGGTGTGTGCCTCCTTCTCTGGCTTACCGTTGGTCGTTTCTAAAACACACGAAGATTTCGGTTATGCGAGGATCCCATTAAGAACACTAATTATTTTCAGAATAGGAGCGTCGACAGTGACGTGCAAAATTGTGAAGCAAATTTTTGCCACGTCACAAGGTGATTAAGTCGTTACAACAATTGACACCTCAGACTATTGGGATACAGCCCATTCGCAATTTATAATAAACGCAAAACAAAAGAAAAACCTAACATTATTTTGAAGATTAATTAAAAGCTTCTCCACTGTACAAAGTAGGATTAACTTATTACGAGGACGATCAAAATTAGAATAAGATGTAGGTACTGTACTTACTCGAAGCATCTTTGTGAATAGGTGAATACCCTTTTTTGTAGATTTATTTCTACTATGCTCAGTTTCCTTATCACCTTTCTCTTTTTTCCCTGGTGGCTTGTTTATCTCGATTTCTCAACTTATGTGAATGTCTGATTTGTCACTGACCAGCGGTCCCCTTCCTCATGGATATCGTTCTTCTATGCTTTGCTTATTTTCGGCAACGAGTGGTCTGAAGTCATTATTGAGGAGATTAAATTGCACATACTCCTCATTGTCGTTTATCGTAATACTTTCGAAAATTTTGCACTTCATCCACTTCTTAGTGCCCTGAAGATATTTATTTGAATTAAATAATGTTCCTGTGTGAATAAGAATATACATCCATTATTACTATATTCTGTATCAGACTGCAAGATTTTTTCTACCTCCTCCGGGTCGACTCATATATTTATCTACTTCAAATACCGTAGAATATCTTGGAGTTCTCGTGCAAGTTGCTGGAATAAGTAAATCGAACAGAGTTACCTGCTATTACTACAGGAAGCTCCTCAATATGTCTCAAAATTTTACTTTACTCTATGCAATTCTGTCTTAAATGACGCGTGGTTACATTTTCTCCCCTAGTTTTGTTTTTTACCTTTTGCTCTTTCATTACATTATTCATAATATTTTTGTCCTACTATGGATTTTTATTTGTTTGTAATGGCTCTTGCTTAGTGTTTTATCCGTTTATGTAATTGTCTTTATTCCCTGAGCTTGTTCTTTCCCTCAAAAACTGTCCAGGCCTGTTTGCCTTGTTCACTGTACTTTCTGTTGAATCAGTCAGAAGTTGATCAGAGGCAGTATCAGATTCACAATCATCTATTCTAATTTTCACCTTACCCTTAAAATCTTGGCACTTGAGATCTAGTCTAACTTTTGCCTGAAAGTTGTCTATTGAGTCATTAAGTATTGCTCTAGTTTTCTTGTTTAATTTGGCACCTTCTCATTTTTCTATTGCTCAGATATACCATCGTGATAAATTAATTCATTAAAAACTCACAGTCTTACTAGATGGTTCATTCTGTACCCTTTCTTTCGGTGTGAGTTTGCCCACTTTGACCGAGTTCAGTATATTTGGTTACTGCTTATTATTTTCTTAGAGTATACCTTGCACGTGAGCTAAGACCTTTCAGTCATTTTCCATCTCTCTTTTATTCTTATTTTTGCTCGACATACCTGCGTCCACATTCGTATTTTTTAGGGTATCAATAAATTCAAGGATTCTCTTTATTTTCTACCAACTCTGCAGCCAGACCTGCCCATGCTAGCTGGAGACTCTAGTGCCTATCATTATTAACATTTAGTTTTGCATGTGCATGTGTTATTGGGTATCAACTACACCAACTCGATATATCAACGAACTCCATTATCTTGTCAACTCAAGCTTTTATGTTACTTAAGACGACTGTATTAATGTTTTCCTCAAGTGTATAAGTATTTTCGTTACTACAGCTCTCCTCGTCACAACCCCGTATCTCACGATATTTTTATTCGTATATTTGCAGCTGGTATCATTTTTTATCTCGTTACTCAACCCCTTATTTTCTCCAAGGTACTTAGCTACTCCAAACATTCGTACATGGGATCTCCCAATACTTCCACATCATCCCCATTGACATCGGATGAGTCAGCTTTTTTTGAGGTCTCGCATTCGAACATTTCTACCAGTAGGCTGTATATTTATCGTTTTGTTCAGTATATTTAAACATTTAACATACACCTTACCCTTATTGTTCGTTGCGATAAAATGGCCAAACCAAACTCCTTTTCTAAGTTTCTGTAGCAGCACTCAGCCCACTTCAGTTTCATAGTGCAACTCTTTTACATATACATGTATAACTTACCTTGTTTTGGGCAAAATCTCTAAAATTTCTAGTTTTTGTACCGCAATTTAAGTCCCACTTATTTAAAGTGTATTGTCTTCTGCATTTATCTGGAGCAACTTCAAGATATCCTATATTATAATGTCTTCCACTTCTATGAGAAAATTATGGGGGACTACATGTAGGGTACACATGAAGTTTTTGAGAGGTAGTCTCAAATGTTAATATAAACCCTAAAAATCCCAATAACCCTACTGTCTATCGCTACTCTGAATGCGAGACAATTTTCTTTGTTAATATCTCCACGCTCAAATTAGCATAAAATATGGCACCTCTGTTTACATAAGGGCTTTTTAAAATTACTATAAGTGGTGTATAAACAATCATAGATTAATTTAGTTTTACTGTGCAAAATAGCTGATGCTCATCGTATTTCTTAGCCTACGAATTTTGTCCCTCGCTTGCGAGTCGTTTTGTCATAGCTTTTACATTGCGTTTGGACTCCATGAATATCTTCTCCCTGTACTGTGTGTGACGTGGCACATATCTTGCACCGTTTACTTTGCTTCCCAACCGAGAATCAATTGAGTTTTTGTTGTTGTCAACCACCTGAACTATTCAAGTCATAGCATGAGTCTCCTATATCTTATGCTTACTATTCTCTACATTATATTCAAACATCCTTAACTCTCTCTCGTAAATTTCTTCATTTATTGAGCTGTTATATTTGACGACTGGGGAAAAGGGAAAACATTGATTCCTTTTTTAATTCCCTTATACCCACTTTCCTTATAGATGGTTTGCTATTGACGGGACCTAACATTAAATTTCATTGCCTTCTGAGATCGTTCGCATTACATTCCCTTTTCTGATTGGCTATTGTTTCCCAGCCTAAACTCATTATTATACGGACAGTGATAGCTGCCTTAATGCCTTTCTCTAATGTCTCTATCTTACAGCCCACTACGTTCCGGTGAGTACTTAGGATATTAATAAAGTGCCTCAACGCCTCTACATCTAAGTAAGTTTTTGCTGTATCTTTTTCAGTCTGCGGCATATAGAGGCTTAACTTATATAACATCGTAATACCGTTATAAAGCGGTTGCACACGTCCACAATAATTCATAACTGGCTCATTATCACCCTGCATTATTTTTTCAAGTCAAAACAGCCAGTAGTCGATTTTTTCTGAGTTGCTGAATTTTCTGGAAATGGCCAACAAAAATTTATCTATAAAATTGAATAGAGACAAACGTGTGCCGAACAAATCTGCTACTTGCCCTCTTATCTGCTCTCTTAAATTTTGATAAAATATTTTTCGTATTAACAAGGGACCGTCAGTCTTATAACTTTAACCGTTTGTTTAAACAACGGAAAACGTTTAGGGTCTCCGTTTAGTATAGGTATACTATTTACGGCGCTGTTTAAGTAGCCAATACATGAAAATTCGACCCAAGTACCAGAAATTAGTAGGGAAATTGCTGACTGCAATGCTACGGAGTGTTCCCACTCTTTTCCACTGGTTCAAGCACTTTGTCGCGGCCAAGTGGCTGAACAATGGGCACATTTTTTATTTTATTTAAAAAGCATGGTAGAGATATGCGCCTATGAGTAGAGTAGTGGATTAGCGTGAAAATAATAATATAGGCACACGTTTTAAAGACGCGTAAAAGGGGTGTACTGATTGTGCGCCTACGAGGAGAGAAGTAGAAATTTCAGATATATAGCTGTATAGCTAAGCACATAATAAAAACCAGAGGTAACGACTGTGACGAAGTTTTCTCTCTACTTACACTTTTATATATGATAAGTATAACATGCTATTTGACTGACTTGCTTTAATCTTATGATTCAACATTTTTAAAATGACGGGAGCATAAATTAGATGGGTCAAAATTGGTGGCATCGTGCTAGATCAATGGCAAAGGAATTTTTTTGCATAAATGTATTCATTGGATCCCACAGATTAGGAAACTTCATGTTGCTACAGCGCAACCTGGTCACAATTTGTTTAAACTAGCTTTTTTTTAAACAAATTAGTAACAGTGATTTCTTCGATCTAAAAAAATACATTCAGTTTCTTTGAATCATTCTTAACAAAAAACTAATAGGATGTATATACGTAAACCCCACGGTTTTCGAGCAAAAAATTCCCAAAGATCTGAAAAATGCGAATTTTTCAATTTTCAGAGAGTTGGTAAGGAATAAAAATAAAACATTTATGGAAGGTACACCACGTAAACATGAAGTGTTAACCGTCTTGTACAACTTCCATAAAACGAAAATTTAGAAAAGTAATGGCAACATTGTTTTTTTACAATAAACATTTAAGCTATTTCCGCGCGCGCCCGAGCTGACTCCCAGTACTAGTGTATGACTATATATATCATCGAGCCTGAGTGCGCCTGCTGTGTCGATGGCAGTTGACATCGTCAGTGGTAACATGTTAGAAGATGATTTTGACGATATCTTTTATGCAGATATCGATGATATTACAGATAGCGAGAGTGAGGACATTCCGACACCAAAAAAACGAAAAATTTAAAAATAGTTTGTATTATGACGTGTATTTTACGGGATATGATACAATTATTTATGTACAATGTGACAAGTATTATTGAAAAAAGAATAAAATAATAATAAAAGTGTATTATCAAAGAATATGAGTTTTTTCAGTTGTCTGCTCAAGCCCGAATGCATGCAACCCACCATACAATCACCATATTGCACGAAAAAATGTTCAAGTATACTTTTTTTTTTTAAACATTGTTTATCTGTGTAAAAATCAGTAACCCTAACAAAGTGATAAGAGATATCCTAAAAAAGTAGAAAAATTTTTTTTTCAATCAAAAAAACCTTCAACAATTAAACAATTGCGATTAACACTAAATTGTCAATAGTATTGTTGAAAAAAATGCTATCACAATAATTTTTTTTTTTATTCGTGTAAAAATACCTTCCATCAAATACAATTGGTTGCAATATTGTAAGAATGAAAATAACGGAGTAAAATCAATTTGTTTATATTGCAAAATTGAAATTTATGAAAAATTGGGGTTAAAAATGCGAAAAAAAAATTTTTTTTCATAGTAACAAAGTTCAAACGATTCCTAATGAAATGCTTTTTAAAATTTTGGTGAAGCTGTTCTGTAAGGATCAGGATATCAAAAGACATCTAAAAACTGCTTTTTGTTTTGTGACGTCATTTTTAATGTTTACAAAAAATTGTTGCAAACGGTTGAAGATCCCCATGAGAGATGTCAAATCCCACAATTTGGAGCGTTTTCATTGACAAACGTAAGAGTCAACGATGCTGCAATGTTGAAATTTTTCATGACAATTTTTGTTCTTTTTTACACTATACCTCCGCGAAAAATTATTAAAATGTAATTTAACAAGTACAAGTTGATAGATAATCATCCAAGGAAAAAATTATCTTCAGCTATTTTTGCAATACGACGTCCCTAAAAAAAGTTGTGAGCGAAATTCTGAAAAAAAATTCGGTCGATTTTCAGTATTTGTTTAATAAATGAAAATTCCCGCACGCTTATTGGGCAAAACTATTTTTCCATCTATTCTGACCATAATACGAAGCAATTCCACCAATATTGGTCGAAGTGGGGAAAAAATACGTTATTGACCTTTTCTTTGGGCTTCAAGCACCGGCCTAATATAGTCATACACTAGTACTTGGAGTCAGCTCGGGCGCGCGCGGCAATAGCTTAAATGTTTATTGTAAAAAACAATATTGCTATTACTTCTTTCAATTTTCGTTTTATGGAAGTTGTACAGGAAGGTTAACACTTCATGTTTGCGTGGTTTACCTTCCAAAAATGTTTTATTTTTATTCCTCACCAACGCTCTGAAAATTGAAAAATTCGCATTTTTCAGATCTTTGGGAATTTTTTGCTCGAAAACTGTGGGGTTTACGTATGAACATCCTCATTGGTTTTTTGTTTAGAATGATTCAAAGAAACTGAATGTATTTTTTTTAGATCGAAGAAATCACTTTTACTAATTTGTTTAAAAAAAAGTTAGTTTAAACAAATTGTGACCAGGTTTTGCGGTAGCAACATGAAGTTTCCTAATCTGTGGGATCTAATGAACATATTTATGCAAAAAAATTTCTTTGCCATTGATCTAGCACGACGCCACCAATTTTGACCCGTCTAAATAGTAAATAAAAAGTTTTGGCAGATGTTTATAAGAAAACCTTATTCTTTTACAAAATTCTATACAACATATATTAATTTAGAAAAGATTAGCCACATAATTTTTCGGAAATTAGGTCGTGAAATTGAATACTTATAATTATAAGCACAGGCTTTTGGTTTTAAAACATTTTTTTTAATTCTCTCATAATTGTAACATTCCGAAATCCAGTAATATTTTTTAAAAAATACTTAGCTTCAACTGTTTTTTAAGGTGGTCAGTAAGGTTATAACCCCCAATTTAAGACTTTGACTCAGCTTAACAACTGTGAACTTTTGAACAAGCTCTGGAAGATATCTATGAACATATGTGACTTTGAAAACAGCAACTCATGTCTTTCAAATATCTAAAATGGTCAATGCTTACGACGCTTCGCAGATCATTTTGCATTCATGGGGTTCGATCCCACGTCTTGGCAAATTTATTTTCTTTTAAAGTATGCAATCTGTCGTTTTGTTTTCGTTTCTTTTACGTAATTCATACATTTCAAAACTTCTAAGAAATTATGAACATCCTATTTTCGGAGGAAAAAAGCTGAAGGCAGATGAAAACTTATACTTTTATGTCAGTTATATCAAACATGACTATTACCAGCAAAGTACAATATACGTCCAATTAAACGCAAATCTTTGTCTACATGCATACTTTTTAATTTTCGACTTCATTTACATTCCTTATTTTGATCTCGTGGTTATTACATAGACAACATACGTACTACATACTTGTACAAATATCAACGTAGATTCTGTAGTCTTTATAAATAAAGTGTATTTAAGATCGACGATTCTTACAGAGACTGAATAAAGCTGTTCATTCAATGCATAATAGTTTCAACCTCTTGTAACTCAGAGTATAGATTTAAAAAAGAGTGTATTATGTATATATACAGCCTGTAAATTAAATACAGGGAAAAATATGTTTAACAAATTTTTCGGAAATTCAGGCATAATTTTTATTGATTTATAAAATGTTTTTTTTCTCTAAAAAAGACTGAGCTATTCCGAAAAAAAATATTATTTCATTATACAATAATCATTATCTTCTGATGCAAAAAAATCCTCTCGAGTTATACGTCAAAATCGCTTAGAATACTTATTAACAACAAAATCACTCTCAATTATTCAGCACAAACCTCCCTAAACATTTATTTTTTGTCTTTTGATGTTAAAAGTTTTCAATAAAATAGCTACAAATTGATATTTAATGTACAATTTAACTATTAGTTGTAAGATTTTAATTTAAAAAAAAAATTTTTTTAGTCTGGATATTAAAACTAGGTAGCTTTGAAAATTATGGAATGAAAATCTCAATAGTAATGAAGAACAACAAATTGAGATAGATTGTTTATTTCTGAGTTGAAGCTATGTTTTTTTTGCGTGCCAACTAATAATAACCCACACAGTACTTCACAAAATAAGGGCAAATTCGATGGATTCTTTAGTTATGACAATCCAATAAAAAATATTGCAAAATTGGACCAATGACTCCTACCATCCCCTTTTATTCCTCAACCGACTCACCCTTCTACCCTCACACGATTTTTCATGTCTCCTCAAGTATTCCCAACGATCCTTTACCATATTAATCGAAAGAGGTAAAATCAATAGCATCATTGTTAAAAGTATCAACATGCTTTTCCCACATTTAATATAAATTCTTAAACTTCCTTCAAAATCTGCTGCATTGTAATAATTTCGTTATAATCCTCATCCTAATGGGTTATTAGTTTTTTTTTTTTTTTTTTTTCTTTTTTTTAAATAAAGTACTAGAATATTTCAAAATATATTTAATCTCAAATTTTCCAAATAATTTAAATTCCTTATTGATCGAACTGTTTTGTTTCTTATTATTTTTCTGGCAGTTTAAAACTAAAAAGTAGCATACCTCATGAGAGATTTGAAAGAAAATTTTAGAATTTGTTAAGAACTGCTTACTATTTTATCAATTCAATTCACTTGCTCATTAAAATTTTAGCATTTGGTAATTTATAGTATATGGATACTAACGTAAGCACTCTAATTTAGACCAATAAAAAATGTGGAAAATCTCTTAAGTGCAGCTGAGTAGCTCTAGTCTATAACCGCACGCAAGAAAAAAGCATAGCTTTAAGTCAGAAATAGAAAATCTATCTCGAATTATTGTTCTTTATTAATGTTTAGATTTTAATTTCATAATTTTTAAAAGTACCTAATTTTGATATAATCTGTTACGTGGAAAAGAGATTGGAAGGGAGGTGTGTTGCGAGAATGATTAACACTGATTACCTCAAAGACCTTTATTCAAGACACCACTTTTCAGGCCAAGTCGCACGTGTGTTCCCTTTCAAGGCTCGTCGTGAACTCCCCCGAAAAACTCTTTCCTTGCTCACTCTTCCCTTCTCTTGGCCCTAGGGCCTCTTGATACGAGATTTAAGATGAAAAAGCGTAAAGTCTCGCCTATACTTCCATACGTTATACGCCCGAGGCCACGATGTGGTCGCCCTTGACGACGCTGGCTTTTTAATTCATATAGTGTTGAGACTCTATACTTATTTGAAATTTTATGTGTGTGTGTGCTGTACTGTATTTTGTTGTCTGTGTTGCTTATGTAGTTTAGTATTCCACACTCGTTCTTACATTTATCTATAAAGAATCGCTGTTCTCTTCACATGGTTATTTTTGCTCTTAATCATTCAGTTTCCTCTCATTGTGTGCGGAGTGTATAACATTATTGTTTGGGTATGTGCTTTGTGTTATACTACAATTACATATAGAGTTGGTGCGAGTTAGGCATCTGCTTAATACTACTTTACATTAAGTGTTGTTTCACATAGAACATAATATATTGGAATTATGCATAACGTTATTTTACGTGGAGTTTTAATTTTACAATTTTACATACGCTTATTTGTCATTTGTTTATTTATCAAAAAAAAACTTCTAAATACGTTTCATATCATCAGTATTAAAGAGAAAAAAAAATCTTTCTTGTTTTCATCCTATGGACGGCACCCCCCAATACAGTCAAGCAACTTCTGGCGCTCATTCTCGTCAATATTGTTATTATTGTTTTTTTCATCTTTATAATTATTGTTATTTTTATATCTACGATTACTTTTTTTTTACGTTCAAACTTAAAAGAACTTTTTGATATTATATATTTTGTAAAAAAGAAAGTTCTTTCTTAGTCTCCATCCTACGAATTGCGCCCCCTGATACAGTCGAGCAACTCCTGGTGCTCATATTGTTATCTCGCGAACTTCAATCATGTGTCACGGTCAACAGAAACTAGAAATCTTTGGGGACTGGGGATGGATGTAGGTAGGAAGGGTGTAAGGGGAATCCGTTTCGCATTCACCAGGATAACCAGTCCCGTGGGTGGGAAAACCACTCGAGGAAAACCCATCCCGGAACGGCCGGTGCATTGCCTAAGTTCCGAACAAATGTCTATATAGTCTAGGCCTGAACTTTTGCACACCTCCCGCTCAAGTTGTCGTAACGATAAAGAGATAGTCAATCGATCCAAAAAATCACTAGCGCAAGCAAACGGAATAATAGTTGAGTGGTCACCCATCTGACTATCACCCGCGGCCAACTCTGATTAACTTTCCACATCAACGAGACTGCAACTCTACCGCTGCGCCACCGTGTCAGTAGTGGGTAAACCTACTGCTGCATGGTGGAAATCGTAACGTGGCTGTAATACGGGCTAAACTGGGCCTCTGTTACAGCTAAAGTACTGTCAGGTACCTAATGTCTGACACAAAACATCGCTTGATCTCCTTCATGTCTTCGAAAAACATGGGAAAAATCATTCTTTTTTCCTATTTATCTTTTCATAAGTATATATGTATGTAAAAAAACGTACGTCAAATATTACATGTGTATAATACGACAACTTAACTTTTGAAATCAAGAAAAAACGCTGCATCTCGAAAGGGAAGCAAAATTGAATAAAAATAACAATTTCTAAGGATTTTCTAAAGGGGATCTACATGATCGAGGTGCCCAAATATAGAAGGTTTGGATAATGCACAAACATAACCTCTATTATTTCTTTTTTTGACAGTATCTTGAAAAAAACGAGTAAAAAAAGTTTTTCTTTTGCATACCTGTATGGAAAATTAATATTGATATTTATAAAATCTTCGACAAATTTTTGTCACAATATAACCTCTAAAAGTTTAAAAAACAGTCATATCTCAAAAAAGCAGCAAGGAAGCTAGATAGATCCAGAATAACTATTTTTATGGATTTTCTAAAGGGGCAATACATGATTCGCACAATAGAAAGGGATCAGACTACGAACAAACATAACTTTAATTTTTTGATTTTTTGACTGTATCTTGAAAAGAACAAGTCACAACAAATTTTTCATTTAGTATGACATATTCAAAAAATTAATAATGACGTTGGAACAATTTTGGAAACTTTTTGTTACAACATAACCTCCCGAAATTATAAAAACAGTCATATCTGGAAAAGGAAGCCAGACAGGCCAAAACTAATTCTACGTATAGAAAATAATTATTAAGGTGCAAAAACATGTAACACGGATTCATACAAGTAATCGTAATAATCCTGAAAATACGAAGTCATCTCAAAGGCAAAGCTACAGCCTTTATATTTTATCTATAAATTGATTTATTATCTGATCTCTATAATTTATTATAAGAAAAGTTGTTACATGACCAAAACCTATTTTCTTTTTATTAATTTTGAGATCAGTAGAAATTAGTTAGGCACAAGAAATTTTGAGTTATAAGTTATTATAAAAAACAAGTAAAATGAAAAATTACAATTTTACAATGGAAAATAGCTACATGCCTATTGTTTTCTGTAATCTCAATAAGCTATAGTGAATTATTTTACTTTAATGGTAGCCAAAATTTAAAAAAATGTTTATTTGTCGGGTACAAAGAATCCAACAAGATTTTATTGTACACATTTGATGTCACATCAAATGCGTAAATATTAATTTTAAATAAAAGAAATTTTTGTCCCGCATAATAGAACAAAAGAACCTTCTTTTGGTGCAGTATAGTGAAAATTTTTGTTTCATTCTGAATTACATGACCAACAATTCGTACATGTATTGCATAAATCATAGCAAACATAGAAGTACTTAGAATGCGCAAACCATAACATAAGTAGTATATTAAGGTATGTGTATTATATGCCCGTGCGTGCTGGGATACGTTAGAATATTAAGATTTTCACTATTAAAATATGTGATTTTTAAAGATCTATTGAAATTAGCTGTACTCTAGTTTTCTCCGCTCTTATTATACGAAGTTAAATAACATTTAAATTAAAAGTCTTACTTCTGCCGGGGGTACCGAGACTCACACCTGTTTATTTTTTTTTTTTTTTTTTCCCATTTCAGCGTTAAGCTGCGAGTGTGGCTTTCTCTTTACATATACTGTATTTCATAATTAACGTATCTTTAATTATCTTGCATTCTCTTTTACTATAGTTATTATAGTTTATTTAGTTTCGTCGCCAATATGCGTATTTTTGCTTGTTTAAAAATCCTCTATCGGAAATATGTTTAATGACACTATCTCTTGTTTCGCATTTCGTTTGCTGCTATTTCGATGTTTTTTCCCTAAAACATAAAATTTCTATTTTTCTTTACGATTTTAGGAAGAAAAGGGCTTTGTAAGGTGTTTGCACTGCTGTCTCAGTTTTCTAAGCTGACCATTGACGTAGCTCTGTAAACAACACGAATCCTCGAGCCAGAGGGATTTTTGTGTGTGGTCTTGTGGACGCAATCCTGCAGAAGCAGTTTGTGTGTATTGTTGCGCTGTATCGTTGTGTAAGTAATAGCTTATGTGATTGCAAGCGCCGTATACTTTTTTCTAGTTAAGCATGCGAGTTGTTGCAGATCCATATGCCTTTTTTCCAGTACCGACGCCCTTATTTAAACTCCTGATAACGTGGTATCGTTGTCCTGTAAGTGTTTCAGAATCACAAGAGGGTTCCTTGGTTGTCCTTCAATGGCCAAGCCCTGAGGACACACTGCTGCACACTGGATTGGGTCGATTATCCATCTTGATAATCAAACACTAAACCGGGTGCAATATTGTTAGTTTCCCTTATATGAACGATTAAGCCTTTACCTTATACGGTCCATGCAGTTTTTGCGAAATCATGCTTTCTTTGAGGAGGACGGTCCAATGAACGGTCTGTTCATTGCCCTGTACGTGGCAGTCCATGGATATCTCATGACGACTTTGTATCGTCTAAAGCGTTGTGGTTATTAACGAATTATGACAGCAGGAATAGGGTTGTTTCTGATGGAGGACAACGAGAGAAGAGAAGAAAAGAAGGTTCAACCTCTTGTCCTTTAAGTGAGCTCGATGGCTTCTTATAAAATGAATTAATTTTTTTTCATCAATTGCTTTATTTATTTCACTTTGATTCCTCCATGTTCCTCTCTAGCTAACAATGATTTCTCCAATGACTTTTTCTTGGGTAGTAATAATGCCAATGGGTTACAACAAAAAATTGTTATTTCTTCATGCTCTTTTCATTTGCTGATCTTACATTAACTTTTTTTTACGTTTTTCCCGCATAAACTTTTTTTTAGTTCACATATGTCTCAGCATATACTTATAAGATTTTATTTTATTTCTGTCTCTAACCCTCTATAATATGTAAATTTAGCCTGTGAGCTAACATAATAAAGCATGTCTCTTCACAAGAAAGTGCCACACTCTTTTCTCATTAGCTTTGTTTTTTTCCTTATTGATGTTATGCAGACTCTACTATTGATTGATGTTGTTGATGCTTTGCTCGTGCGTACCTCCCCATTAGAGTTGTTTTTCTTCCTGTGACCTCCCGTATCTGAGTAAAACATATGTATATATCTAGTTTGCAGCGCATTTGGTGGCCGCAAAAATAATATCGTAAACCTAATTAATCCCTCTTTTTTGTCATATTTTTGCGCTGCATCCAGGAGTCACAAAAATTTTAAGCGGAGACAAATTTTGAAGTTTGTACCTTCGTCTCCCTCACTCTCTTTGAATTCTCTGGCGGGGCCTTTACCATACATGCTTTTTTGATTCTATCTACGTAGAATACTCTTATTTCATCGTCTTCCTGTAGTTTTACATTTTCGTTAATGTAACCGATACCTGTTATTTTATACGGGCCCTCGTATCATACATAATATTAATTCTTCGATGGCTCTTTCAGCACATAAACCACTTCTCCCTCCAAGAAATATCTTGTATTTAGTTTGTGGTCATAGTAATACTTCGGTCGGTATTTTGACTGAACTTGGTTCATTGCTGCAATGGTTCTCTTTTCTGTCAGGGCCTCAACTAACTTTTTGAGAACTTTGTCAGAAGTTTGGCCCTTGGATGGCAGTTTGATACTAGATGATGTTCTTGATCTTTGTCCAAAAACGAGTTTGTGTGGTGAGTATCCCGTACTCTGATGGTCCGTGGTATTATACGAGTGCATGCACATAGATAAATGTTTATTTCAGTGATCATTTTTTTCTACGTATGCCTTGATGTTCTTTGTTAGAGTGTGATGCATACCTTTGATGGCGCCGTATGTTTGTGGGTGGAATGCTATGCTGCCCATTTTGTCTTTTTAAACAACCTTTCGAATTTGTCCCTTCTTTGTTCGTAAAATGAGTGCCTTGGTCCGATATTAAATGTTACGTCAGCCCGATTCCTTTAAATCATTTGCCTCCTCCTCGTCCTGTACTTCGACGTCGTCAAAGCCGTCTTCTTCTTCAGCCGTCAGTCGTATATTTTTCTCCGTTGTTTCTTGAATGTGCTCGTCTGGGATTGCTTCTTGTTTACTTGGTTCTCAGTCTACTTCTATTTGCTTCTCGACATTTTTGCCCCACTTTCCCCGATCTATCCTTTTATTTTCTTTTTCGCTTTCCTGGTCTTCCTCACTGTTCCTTTGGTAGTTTTCTACCGGCCCTTTACCTGGCTAATGATTAGGGTTCACTGTGTCAGGGACTTAGATAAGAGGAGTATAGTGTGAGTTTTCTCCAATGCCCTCTAGATGTAAGTGATAAAACTCACTACCATTTGTTGTGGTGTAATGTGCTTAAATACAACTCCCATTAGTCAGTGCCAGGTGAACACAAATATTTTCCTTGAATTCTTGGGAAAATAGATAGATGCAATTATCATTTACGTATGCTGTTTACGATTCTAATATTGCTGTTGTCGTATTTGGCTCTCTACATTTTAATAAATAATTTAAATTGCTCAGCATTGCTCGCAGCTCACTGGTCGATAAATCCAGACAAAATAGAAATATTAGGCTCTGGAACAAACAGTTTCTGGGTGGGTCGGACGGTACTTCTGATATATTCACCAGGATACTACCAGGTTGTGTGAATTCACAAGTTTTCCTTTGTATTTTGTCTCTTAGACACTCGAACCATCTATTTAGTAACATGGTAGGCTTTGATGGTGCACTGGGTTCATTTTTTGCATGATTTTCACACTCATCTGACTTGTTAACTTCGTTTTGGCTGTGCATGATGTCATCCGTTTCTTTTTTCATTTGTGGTGACACATCTTTTACGGGCTTGGTTTTGTTAGGCTCTCATACGTCAATCCTCATTCCTGGCCTGCCTACTACGTCACGTCTTTTAATATCAATCGTCACTTGGGCCTGAAGCTCATTGGATTTGCTTCCCAATAGATCATATGTATCTGGTCTCTTTTATGTTCATATTTCTATTAAATGGTCAGTATTTTGTTCAGTGTATCCTTTTCTTTCCCTACCGGTTTTTAGTTTTTCGTAGATAATTTCTGAATATGTCCCTGTGTTTGCCTTCTGTTGTGTGTCACATTACGCTATTATTACTTCTTTGACCGTTCAGTTATTTGTGGTGTGACTAAAAAATTAGATCTCGTTCTGCGTAGGGTATCAAGCTGTCGTTTACGTGCTTTCCATAATTTGACTCATTTCTCTAGTATTGTGGGTGTACTAGTAGTCTTTATCCCCTTTTTAAATCCTGAATTTTTTTTATACAGCCCAACTTTCCATCTAATGGCCTTTGTAAAATTGTAATGTATTGTAAAATGGGCTTTTCTCTCCTTGTGACGTTTGGTGCCACTCTGTCATTCTCGTCTCTTGATATTTGCCAACACTGTGAGTCTTTCCTATCTGGCTCCTCTAGTTCTGAATCAGCATCCCCCTCCGAGACTACGTAATCATGCATACTGCCGCGGTTGTCTCTTGGTCGTTTTTCTTCTCTTCTCTCGTCGTTCTTAGATGCTTTTGGGTTTGTACATTCAAATCACACTTTTTTTGGTTTTCCTTGGATTCTTTCTTTTTTTTTTTTTGCTCGAGCTTTAAAAACTCCAGCCAGGGGTCCCTCGCTGTTTTCTTCTCTTAAGTTTTCTTGTTGATTGTCTAGTTCATACAGCTCTTGTCTAGGATACTCTGGGTTTATTTCGCCCTTATGTATTATTGGATTCCATGAAAGAGCGTCAGGTGGCCTATTTGTTATGCCCGAGCGATGTATAACCTTAAATTCATAGCCTCGAAGTTCTGCTTTAAGCCTATTGAAGCAGATGTCTGGAAATTAATGAGTGGAAATGTTTCAGCGATTCGTGATCCGTGATCACTGTAAACTTGCGTCCATATAAATAGTATCTAAATTGTTCCTTAGCAAATACAATTGCTATCAGCTCCTTATCATACGTAGCATAACGAAGCTCGCCCTCTTTTAAACAACGTGTCACGTATTCACATGGTCTGTCGTTTCCTATCTCACCTTGACAAAGGATTGCGCCCAGCGCATAGTCCAATACATCTGCCGTCACGATGAAGGGTTTCTCCAAATATGGATCGACGAGCACAGGTCCAGTGCACAGTGCATCCATGAGGCATTTGAACAGACAATTTTTGGGTTCAATCAAGAGATTCACAACTGATAGCTGTTTTAACAGTTTCATGAATCGACTTCAATGTTTCTCAAGGTCGGGGGCAAAGACCATTATGTCATCAAGATACACTTCTATTTTATGGCCTTGTAACCCTGTGAGTGTTGGTGCGATAGCCCTTAGAAATGTGTTTGGCGAATCCTTGCATCCCATTGGCATCCTTTTGTATTGGTAATGCCCATCTGGGCCCGAAAATGCTGTCTTATATGCATTGCCTTCATGTATTTCTACACGCAGAGAAAAAAAATGTGCATTATCGCATGAGAGCGTCAATGCGATGAGCCTGTGCGGCACGCCATGTGTTTTTACGGTAGCTGCTACAAGCTAAGCCCAGGCTACTATGTAGCTATGGTGTCGCCAGTGTCTATGCCGTAATGTCATCATGAGACATTAGCCTAGCGCCGAAAATTTATCGTTTTAAAGCAGAGAGAGGACATCTTTAACGCATTGACTATAACTGTGGGAAAAAAGTAAAGTGGCGATGGAGTTTCATCTGTTGCCGTCTTGCGTTTGCTTCTCCCCCTTTTTGTTTTTACACAACATGTCCTCTCTGCAGCATGCACGCACTCGTTGCCTGTGCGGCTTATAATTACCTACATACATGTATGTTCAAATTTGTATGTATATATACACTACAGTTGATAGTCTTGATATAGTGTAAAAACAGAAAGTAACAGAAGCAAACGCAAGACGGCAACGGACAAAGCTCCATTGCTGCTTTGCATTTTGCCCATAGCTATAGTCAATGCGTTAAAGGTGTCAACTCTCTGCTTTAAAACCATAAATTTTCGGCGCTAGGCTCATGTCTCATGATGACATTACGGCATAGACACTGACAACACCATAGCTACATTCAGCCTGCGCTTAGCTTGTAGCAGCTAAAGTAAAAACACATGGCATGCCACACAGGCTCATCGCATTGACGCTCTCATGTGATAATGCCATTTTTTTTCCTCTGCGTGTGCCTGGAAACATCCCAATTTAAGGTCTACGGCCGTGATGTAACGTGCTGACACTATATTCTCTAAGATGTATGATGAAGATTTTTCAGCCGATAAACAGCCGTCTGGGTCCTGTCACAAAAATTCTTTTACGCACGTCACTTACCTAGTCCCTACCACTGGATTCTTCTCCTCCAGGAGGTCTGCCACAGATTTCCGGCTCTGGAACGCGAAACACTCCTAAACAGAAATCAGAAAGGGGAAAATGGGGGCATTAATTACGAATGAACACATTTACTTTTATAACCTTTACAGCACGCCAGCACTATAAATGACCTCCACTCACTCTTAAAATTCTACACATTCTCTCTCTATACATATACTGGCACACTAATATCAAGGTCAACGTCTTCGTACGAATATCTCCCAGTCGTTCTCTCTGCTGAACTCTTCCTTGGCTTGGCTGTTGGCAGCCAGTACCTAAGTTATACGCACACTTACACACGTAACCTCAAACACACCTCGTACTCAACTCAATTTCCTTATCCCTTAATAACCCCACACATTCACTTCCACACGTTCGGATCGTCCCCAACACACTGTTTCAGTGTATCACCTAGTATACAATACACCTACCTTTTCACTATCCTCGCTGCCACCTGGTGTCACCTGGAGCTCGTCCTGATTGTCACGGTGATCTGGCTGTACGGTTGGCTATCGACAGATCACTCTGTGGCTACCCTCTTTTCATCTATTCTACAGCTTTTTCTTCAAGGTCTGATCTTCTGTTTCTAGTCTCTCTCTTTCGATCCCTTATTTCACTCCACACAGAGATAAATTTTGTACCATCACAGTTCAGAACCCTACTGCACTGCTACTGCTACTGTTCGGAGAGTCCAAACGTCAGAGCTCAGACAGCCCCCCCTTCTTCGAACTTCTACAGTTCAATGCTGCGCTGTACTATGTGCGTTCAAAGTTTGGGTTAGGCGACAGGCATCGTCCATACTGTAGGAGCTCAGTGATGCATCGAACTTCAGCAACACAACCACTCGTACTCCTATGGTACAAGGTTTACCTCTAATAATTTACTTCTATAATCCCTGATAATATTCCTCTCACCTCTCGCCTATCACTATTCCTATGTATTTCTTGCATACACATACCCTTAACCACACCTCACACACCCTCAACTTTTCTGCTTGCCTTCAGTCCTTCTCTCTCCTCTTGGCTCATGGTCCACGGTACCGAGAACACACATTATATAATGTGTCAATTGATATATATATATATATATACATTAGTGGGGATCCTCTCCCCTGCGCGCTTCACACGCCAACTTCTGGCGTAAAAGTTTGAAAGTTTTTTCCGTAAATCTTTAATTACTTGAAATTAATCTGTATTACTTTTATCTCATTTTTTTAAGAATATTGAAAACCGCAAAAGTAAAAATTAATTTATTTCAGTATTTCTTACCATGTACAGAAATAAATATTTGAAATTTTTATGCACATATTAGCTTACGAGAGTCATTCGGAAAACAAAAAGAAATCTGTCGTAATAATGATAAAAGTATTGATGGAAAAAGGATTTGAAACCGATTTCTGAACAATAATACATCTCTAAAAAACGAATATAATGGAAAAACTACTAATAAAACATGTAATACAATAAATGATTATTATTCAGAAAAAAATTTTTCTAAAAATAAGAAATTCAAATCCTCAAAGAATAAAAAAAATATTCAAACAAAAGTTAACAATTCAATAAGTTATATGTGTTGTATATAGTATTAATAGAAATTAATATAGCGTAAGGGCAATGCTGCCATCTGTGCATAGAAGCGGGCGATCAAACGTGCATACGTGACTCACGGTAGTGAGTATCAATTATGTAGTTAGTCGACGTACAGCATTGGACTAAGCCAGTAGTCATGCTGTACCTTCTTCGCTTCTTGTACTGTAAGAAATAAAAGACATTTCATATATCTATATAGACTCGTGTATTATACTTTTATTTATACCCTTAACTCGGGCTTATATATACACTACAATGGCGACGAGGAGTAAAACGTAAAGATTAAAATCCGTACAAGGAGTGATGAGCAAGTGTGAGAGCTGTTCATTGGACAAAGCCGAATATAAGCAACTCGTTCGGGACTCTAAAATATCAACAGAGAACGCAATAAAAGACTACAAGCAGATCCAGGAACTAAAGAAAAAACTTAAAGAAGAAATGGCAGCAAAAGGACCTGTAGGTAGCATAGAGCCATATTTTGAAGATGCGACGGAATGGAACGTCTGGATCGAAAGGCTTGAGTTGTATTTTGCAGCTAACAGAGTTGACGACAGTTTGAAAGTACTGACCTTTTTGACCTTGTTGGGAGAACAGGGCTACGTGCGTTTAAGGAACCTGTGTGTGCCGGATAAGCCGAGCACTAAAACGTTCAAGGAACTCACGGAGTTGATGAAAAAACATACTCAGCCGGAGCCTAGTGAAATACCAGAGCGGTTCAAATTTTACCGATGTTTTCAAGGCGAGGGTGAATCCGTGAGTGAGTTTTGTGCTAACCTAAAAAAGGTGGCCACGCACTGCAAGTTTGGAGATAACTTGAATTACCATCTTCGAGACCAATTTTTAAGCGGAATCCGGTGCGAGTCAATCAAGAAGATGCTACTTGAGGAAGACTCTCTTACTTTTGAGGTTGCGGTCAAGAAGGCGCTGGCAAACAAGATGGCGGCGCGCGACACAGCTGAATTAGCAGAGGGAGTAAATAGCATCCATTTTGTCAAGGGACGTAAGCAACAGGCGAAAAAGAAAGCCGTGGATTCCAGGAAGAAGCCGTGTATACATCGCGGATATACTAACCATATAGCAGAACAAAGTAAGTTCAGCGAATTAATGTGTCAAACGTGTAAACAAAAGGGACATATAGCGAGAGCGTGTAATGTATCGAGTCATACCAAAAGTAAGTTAACGAGCGAGAAAGTAAATACGAAAAACAGGGCAAAAACGAATTTTGCCTACGAAGAATCGGTCGAGACTGAGACTGAAAGTTCGGACGATAATTTATTTGTTTTGTTTAGTAATGACGACGTGATTAAAAAATTGTTTATTGAACTAAAAGTTCACGGTCAAAAGATACGTTTTGAAGTTGATACCGGGGCGTGCATTTCAGCTATATCGGAAAAATTTTTGGTTGAAAAATTTAAAGGAACAGTTGATCTTAAAATCACGTTACGATGTTTTAATTCGTATACGGGACCGGAAATGATACCGTTGGGGTATTTTAATGCTTTAGTCAACCACAAAGGAAATTCACTTAATTTGGATTTATTCGTGTTACCGGGTAAAAGTTTGCCTATAATTGGTCTAGAATGGCTATGGAGATTAGGTATACTCAAAGAAGACCCGCGAACAGGGGAAGTTTTTATTAAAACAATTAATGAATCGTCATTAAAAAGAAAATTTTCAAAAGTATTTACAGACAAACTTGGATTGTATAACGTTAAAAAATTTAAATTCGAATTGAAAAATAATGTAAAGCCAGTTTGTAGAAAACCTAGACCTATAGCGTACGCGTTAAAGGCTAAAGATGAAAACGAAATTGAACGTTTGGTTAAGGAAGGAACGTTAATTCCGGTTGAAAGTAGTGAATGGGCAACACCCATTCTCCCAAGCCTTAAACCAAATGGGCAAATCAGAATCTGCGGAGATTTAAAGGTGACACTCAACCCTTTTCTTAAAATCGATAAACACCCTATCCCGCGGATTCAAGATTTGTTGCTACAATGCACGGGCACGTAGTACAGTCAAAATTAGATTTAACGAGAGCATATTCGCAAATCGAGATTGAAGAGTCATCGCAGGCTTATACAACAATAACCACCCATAGGGGATTATTTAAATTTTCACGCCTGCCTTACGGCGTTGCGTCCGCACCTGGCTAGTTTCAACGCGAAATGGAAAACTTATTAAAAGATATCCCAGGGGTAACGATATTTTTTGACGATATTCGCGTGGGGGGTAGAAATCAGGCAGAGCATGATGCCAGACTAACCGAAGTCTTACAGAGAATTAAACAGGCTGGATTAACCTTAAAAATAGGCAAGTGTTTAATTAGTAAGTCAGACATAGAGTTTGTGGGCTATGGAGTTGATGCAAGGGGAATCCGGGTATTGGATAGGAAAATCGAGGCGCTGTTGAAAATGCCACGACCGTGAACCGTGAAGCAACTTCAGGAATTTTTGGGAATTATGAATTATTATTCGAAATTTATCCGTAATTATGCGATGACTGTTTCACCTCTGTATAAACTTTTACAAAAAGACTCAAAATGGGGGTGGGGGGAGTTTCATGAAAAAGCGTTTAACCAGGCTAAAACGAGCCTTACTTCATCCGAAGTTTTAACTCATTTTGATCTGAACGTACCTATGAAAGTCACTTGTGACGCGTCGCCAAAAGGTATCGGTGCGGTTTCATTGCACGTATTTGCTGATAAATTGGAAAAACCCATTGCATTCGCATCGCGAACACTAACTAAAGCGGAACAGAACTAGGCCCAGATAGACAGAGAAGCATTGGCCATTATATTTTCGGTAAAGAAATTTCATCAGTACATTTTTGGACTGAAATTCACACTCGAAACTGACCATAAACCGCTGGTTTTTATATTTGGCGATAAAAAAGGGTTGCCACAGATGTCTGCTAGTCGCCTACAGAGGTAAGCTATTTTTTTATCAGGGTATACATTTGAAATTGTCTATATTAAAGGGAAAGATAATGGCCATGCGGACTGTCTATCTAGACTTCCATTGGGTGCGGAAAGTGATGGGATCAATACCGACGACTATTCGTACTTGAAGTATGTAAGCGAATCTGTAGATTTTATATCACCTAGTAAATTAGTGCTAGAGACCGCAAATTGCGGGGTACTGACTCAAGTACGTAAACATGTCAAGTACGGATGGCCGGAAGTCATAGAGAAAGATTTAAAGCCATATAAGCGTAGAGCATCCGAATTAGCGCTAGAAAATGGGTGTATCCTATGGGGACACCGATTAATTGTACCAAAATCTCTACAACCTATTTTTCTAAAAGAGCTACATAGCGGTCATATGGGCGTCGTTAAAATGAAGGCGCTTGCATGTTCGTATATTTGGTGGCCCAGAATAGACGAGGAGATTGAAAAAATAACAAAACAATGTGAGTTATGTTCGACGCATGGTCCATACCCTCCTAGATCAGAATTACATGTATGGGACTGGCCGGATGCTCCAAATAAACGTTTACACGCGGATTTCCTTGGGCCCATTGGAGGTCGAATGGATTTTATAATCACGGACGCACACTCAAAATGGGTGGATGTACAAGAAATGCGCGATATATCGGCTAAATCTACAATCGATGCGTTTAAATTATATTTCGCTACATGGGGCCTTCCCATTAAAATTGTAACAGATAATGGACCTGCGTTTATCTCTCAGGAGTTTCGTAAATTTACGCGAAATAATAATATAGATCACCACCTGGTACCCCCGTATCACCCCGCTAGTAATGGTGCTGCGGAAAATGCTGTAAAAACGTTCAAAAACAAGTTCAAAATACTTTTGTTGGAAAAATTGAATCGCAAAGATGCACTTGCAAAATATTTATTTCAGTACAGATCTACGCCACACGTTACTACCGGGGTCACACCTGCAGAATTGCAGATGGGGCGAAAATTTTTCACGCGATTTGACCTACTAAAATTAAACACGGCAGCCGTAGTCAATAAAAGCCAAGAGGCGCAAAAAAAGAAACCATCATGGCAATAGAAAAATCGACTTTGATGTAAACGAAACGGTGATGGCAAAAGATTTTCGGAATGGCTGTTGGAAAAAGGCGTATATTGTAGATATAACAGGTAACGTGACATATGATATTCTAAGGCAAGGGACAGGCTAAACTTATAATAAAAAAAAAGGGGGAGGATTGTTGTATATGGTATTAATAAAAATTAATATAGCGTAAGGGTAATGCTGCTATTTGTGCATAGAAGCGGGCGATCAAACGTGCATACGTGACTCACGGTAGTAAGTATCAATTATATAGTTAGTCGACGTACAGCATTGGACTAAGCCAGTAGTCATGCTGTACCTTCTCCGCTTCTTGTACTGTAAGAAATAAAAGACATTTCATATATCTATATAGACGCGTGTGTTATACTTTTATTTATACCCTTAACTCGGGCTTATAAATACACTACAAGTGGTTGTTGTCTTGTTTTTATTTATTCTCTTCTGTGAACTATATTACCTATCCCCACTATTTGTAATGTTATAGTTAGTACCCCTGGAGAGTGGTATGTTTGCTGTGTGTGTAGCTTGAGTATTATCAAATGTCTTTGTTTTACTCACACTACAAACTCGGGTTTCGTTTGAAAAATTCAGCTTGCCCCGAGTCAGTATATATATAGTGTAAGCACGTGGGTTTACTGTATCGGAGAAGATAATGCTTAGGGTTCCTTTTACCAACCCTCGCTATGCTATATGTTATGCTTAGGTCTTGATATCTCGTCCCTTTTACCTATCTGCTGTAGCTAAGAGAGAACAAATGGTCGAGAGAGTCTCCCTGCTTCCAGCGCTCAAGCCGATTTATGACACTTATTCTGTATATTGAGACGCTGTTCTATTTCCCCTAAGGTCCTGCTGTTTTCTGCCTTTGACCAACTCCTTGAATTTTTGCGTTATGACTTATTTTTCTCGCGATTCTAGAATTTTTTTGTTACGTGAATCGTTTTTCCAACAAAAATTTTACTTATCCAATGCATTTTGAGTCTGTTATATCACGTAATTTTTGTTTTGGGTTTCAAGAAAAAAACACACTGAAAGGAGGAGCGAACGAAATAATGTTTGTAAGAGAGTAGGAATCAAATTTTTAGAGATCATTCCTCTTCAGCACTCGTTGTTTCTTTGCTTGATACTGTGATAATCTGCAATTGGTATCCTAGTCCTGTTGGCTCCTGGGCTTTTGTTACCGCTGCTTGTTGACTACGACTGGTACTGTTATCTTTAATCGGATCCTCGTCTTCTAAATTTTTAATCGTCGTATTTTTACGGCACTACACTATGTGTGCTTCTTGGCAAAATTTTTTGAAACGATTAAAATAAAAGAAAAAAAATTTCGACTCTTACTGTACCTCACACCTAGCACTGAATCTGTTACGTGTGAAAGAGACTGGTAAGGACGTGCGTCGCAAAAATGACTAACACTCATTACCTCAAATACCTTTATTCACGATACCACACTTATACGACAAAGTCGCACGTGTGTTTCCTTTCAAGGCTCGTCGTGTACTCCCTCAAAAGACCCTTTCCTTGCTAGCTCTTTCCGTCTCTTGGCCCTAGGGGCCCTTGTTTTGAGATTTAAGGAGAGGGAGCGTAGAGTCTCGCCTATACTTCCGTACTTACACTACGCTAAAAAAAATTTTTTTCTGAAATTAACATTTTACAACTAAAATTTAAATTGTACATTAAACTTACATAAATATGTAGCTGTTTGACTGAGAATTTTTAACATCAAAAGACAAAAAATCAACGTTCAGAGAGGTTTGTGCTGATCAATTGAGAGTGGTCTTTTTGTTAATAAATATTTAAAACGATTTTAATGTATAACTCTAAAGGGTATTTTTAAATTAAAAGTTAATAATGATTTTATAACAAAATAATAATACTCTTGTTCAAAACAGCTTAGTGTTGGCAGTATAGATGTATGGGTATGTGATCGGGAAATAAAATGTTTGACACTATCACTCTTATTGTTAAATACGGACACGTTTATTCTAACTATCTTAAGTGTACGCTATCTTTAGTCTTTACAATCAAAAATACAATCGTAAGCTGAACTTAAATAAAGCAAGATCTAATCAAATAAGGAAATATGAAAGCAGAGAGTGCGTATCAACTGACTGACAGCACAGGAATAAATCAAGCTATAAGTTTTTAATGCTGCACTGCAGCGTCGCAGCGTCTCAACTCCTTGCTACTACGCATGCGCTGAAATTAAGTTACGAGTGCCAAATACTGAAACGCTAAAAATCTGAAGATGGATATCATGTTAGCTTCTGGATCACTCATTCGATTGGTTGCTACGATTTAAAACATATAAAGTGAAACGTCAATTTACATAACTACTGTCATTATCTATCTCATGTCAATTTATTAACTTTACTATCTTATCTTTCAAATTTTACTATCATGCAATTCATTACTTATTTATATTCAGAATTTCTTTAGTTAGTTTTTCATGAAATTCAAATGGCAGAGATTTTCTGTTAATATCCCCCAGTTGCTCCTTGGATGGAATCCATTCAAGAGTTATTTTCCCTTTGGTTACACATTCTTCAACATAATGAGATATGATTTCAGTCATGTGTCTTAATCGTCTACCACCATCTATCTTGGCACTTACTCTAGCGGCTTTATTATTGCACCACAGATCCATGGGCAATAAAGTGCGAGGTATTATTAATAACTTATAGGGTGACTTTATAGAGAGAACTTATAAATTCCTCCAGTCCAATCAACTCTTGACTTGCATCACACATTGCCACATATTTAGCTTCACACGTTGAGATAGCTACGTAATTCTGTTTTCTTGTTTTCCAAACAACCGTATCCCCATAGAACCTGAGGAGATATCCACCCGTTGTAATTTAGCCTTTTACAGTCTGCCAAACTTGCATCTGAGCAGGCTTCCAATCCATCTTTGTAGCCTCTATAAGTTAATCCTAGAGTCCTGGTATATTGCAGATACTGAAATACCCGCTTGACTATTTTCCAATCATCTTAAGTTGGGCAGATTTGATGTCTATTCAGCACATTCACTGAGTAGAAGATGTCTGGTCCAATTATACTGTCCAAATACAGTAAGCTACCAAGTGCCTCTCTGCATGGCACATTTTCCCTTGTTTTTGTTTGATCTAACTCTCCAGCATCTTCAGACTCTTTTCTATTTTTTTTTGTTAATTTAAAACTTGATTTGTCATCATTGGTGTCCTTTGGAATTTTGACTCGTTAAATCCAAATCTTTCCAGCATTTTGTCAATGCATGGTGTCTGTGTAGGTGCAGTTGTTCCACATTTATTATCTCTTTCTACTGTGATACCTAGGAAAGTGCCAATCTCACCAAGATCTGACATCTCAAATTCAGACTGCAGACCAATCTTAATTTCTTTAATTTATTTACACAATTACTTGCTGTCATAATATCATCTACATATAGAATCAAGATCAAAAAGTTATCTTTTTCTCTCCATGCGTACAGTCAAGGTTCACTGGTATATGATTGTAGCCCTAGTTTTAGTGCAGCCGTACAAAAACACTCGTTCCATCTCTTGGAGCTGATCTCGAGTCCATAAAGAGCTTTTTCTAAGTAACATACTTTATTTTCCTTAAGTTTATCCTCATGAAGCAGACCTTCAGGAGTCTATATATATATATATATATGTCTTCCTTGATTGAAACATTCAAGAGGGATGTCTTGATATCCAGTTGACAAGTTTCCAGACTAAATTTATTAATAATTTATATTACCAATCTTACAAAACCCAACCCAGATACAGGAGCCTAAGTCTTTTACAAGTCGTATTTATTTCTATCTCTAAATACACGAATTACAAACCTCGTTTTAAACTTCGTATTTTCCATCTTTGTCTATCTTCTTTTTCAGGACTCATCTGGAACCTATGATGTTCGGCTTACTTCCTTCAACACTCATAGTTGCTCTATCTACAATTTTTCATAATTGGCTTTTATGTATTGATTCCAATTCTTCGTTAATTGCTCTAAAGTTTTCTTGAACAAGCTCTTTATTCTTCTTCGGTCGTACTCGTTTTCTCTTAACTCCTTGTTCTCCCTCCGTTTCTAATAATACTTCAAGACTATCTTTACCAAACTTAATGAACCATTTATCTTGTTAAATATCTATCTTATAATTATTTCCGTTTGCTATTTTGTCTTTTCTCTGGATATTTCTAAATAAAAGTCTTTCATGAAATCTTACATCCGGAATCTCATGAAATTTGCCATGTAACTAAATCTTATTTGATATAAATCTATCTTTAGATTGGGGGTAAGCTTTCCAATGGGAATTGTTACTTTGTTGGACAGGTATGGTGTATGATTATATGTACAAACTACAGCACCAAAGGTTAGATCCAATATATTCTCCCCAAACCTGAAGTCATATATGTAGGTTCGCACTTTATCCTGCAATATGCGATTGATTCGTTCTGGAACGCCATTGTGTTGAAGAGTGTCTGGACAAGCCAGTTGAGACTCAGCTCTCAATCTCTAGAAAACTTTCACTGTTCGGCCTTCTGTAAACTGTGTGCCTTGGTCAGTTCTTTAATAGCACATTTTTGTATCAAAGCCCAGTAGATTTCGTACGCTGGTTGCAAATTTGTCCCCACAACTTCTTGGTACAATTTTTACTTTCACAGGGTATGCCATTGTCAATCTCAAGTAGTCGTCTGTGTATACTATCATAAATTTGTATCTCTCAGGATAAGTTGCCGGACTAATCGGTCCCATTATGTCGTCGTAAATTATTTCAAGTGGTTTCGATGCCCTCTCTCTTCTAGTGTTAAAAGGCAATCTTTAAATTTTAGCAATTTGGCACACCTCACATGTTGCAATGAAGTTATCGAATACAGACTTATTCAAATCTTTATTGTCCAGAAAATTTTTTTGCCATACCTTAAAGTATTCCGCCAACGAATGCCTGAATCTTGCGTTTCAGAGCATGGCTCTGCTATTTCTTTTAAGTATTTTATACCTTTATATAAAGGGA
>NW_019379666.1:715571-740123 GCF_000648655.2 Copidosoma floridanum
TATATATATATATTTGTATATATGATTTCTCAGTCACTAGTTGAACACAAGCTGTGTCACCGGGAAACATGAGCAAGCACGCACACACGAACGCAATTCATGAGAACCATCCATGAGACGAGATACAGCAGATGACTAAAGCATGCGAAGGCAACATATCTAAAGTCATTCACAATAGCAGCACAACTCTAACAAGATCGAGCACAATTATGTGTATAACAAGCGCAGAATAATAATGTTTCTTAGATATGATACTTTATCGTTCAACAAAAACAAAGCTACGTTTTCATTACGTGTCACTATCACTTTGTTAAATTTTCCTACGTTCTTCTCCATTCTTTTACATTCTCCTGATAGGGTCTCCAGTGAATTCATACCAAAAATACATTTCGCTTGTTTTACGATAGGTTCACGCGTATTATATCAAAATTAGAAATTTTAAATTTCTGCATTTTAGTTTGAGTTGGCAACTGCCTCTAGTCCGAGCGTAAAAATCCAAGTGAGAGGATTGAGGCCACACTGTACGGGAGCTTGAAATGTGAAACAAAAGTCTCTAAGATGGTCACTCTGTGCACAACATCATATATAATAAGGAATGTAAATATAAGCTAAAAAATAAAATACATGCACGTAGACAAGTATTTTCGTATAATTGGGTGTAGGTTGTACTTTGCTGGTAATAACCATACTTCATATTGGTTTAATAAGAGTATAAGTTTTCTTCTGTCTCTAGCTTTTTTTCATTTGTAAACAGGATATTCGTGATTTCTTAGAAGTTTTGAAGTATAAAAACTATGTAAAGCAACTCAAAACAAAAGGATAGATTGCATAACTAAAAAAAAAAAATCTGCCAAGACGTGGGATGGAACACTAAGACTGCAAAATAATTAGCGAAGCGGCACACGCCTTCACCATCTTAGCTATCCAAAAGATATGAGTTCCTGTTTTTGAAGTCACATATGTCCATAGATATTTTCCGAAGCTTGTTCAACAGCTCACAGTAGTTAAGATGAGTAAAAGTAATAAATTAGTGGTTATAACCGTACGACCACCTTAAAAAACAGTTAAAGCTAAATACATATATTCGTTTATATTATGGGCATTATTTTCATTATTATTCATTTTTTAAACAAAAATTACTGACTATTACTAACTAATTAATTTCATCGTTTTAAATAAATTTGATTCAAATGTCGCACGCAGTCCTAAAGTTCAAACTTCCCACTTGGGAGTACCGTCTATCGCTTTCTAGGTGGTGACCACTAGTTTCCTGTAAACACTGTAAGTAATAAAGGAATTGCTAGTCTATAATAAGGTCTGCGTGACGACTCAAGAGCATCGACCCAGATCATGGAAATACGTGCATTGCATAATTCTTGTTCTTTCTAACTGCTTAAATACATAGCACTAGTAGAATTTGTACTGATTAAATAAATATCACTGTACACTAAATCATAGTCTTACTTTTATACTGACCCTCTTCCTACTCTCACTCTCTCTTACCACTTTATTCGTATTGGGTGCTGCTCATGACCTCTCTGCTTCTTAATCAAAAGTGAAGACAATTGACTCCTAGGCAATGAACAGACGATTGTCTCTACCAAGGTTATGCAGTAGTATCGTAGTTCTGGAATGAGAGGGAAAGCTCAGGAAGTAATGGAACGATGCTGTGGATAAGGAGCTTTGATCCTTCGGAATGCTCTGGCCTAGCAGCCAGAGAGAGGGTAGTAGTGGGTGATGGTCTTTGTGAGGCGAAGACACTAGGGTTGATTGGGTGGCTGCGTCCCAGGTAGATTTTCAAAGGAAGAATTCTAGAAAAGTTACTACAGCATAAGTTTAGATAAGACACTCGTCTATCTGTTTCCCAGAGGTCAATTGTCTCCACTTTTGACTAATAGGCAGAGAGGTCATGAGCAGCACCCAATACAAATAAAGTGGTAAGAGAGAGTGAGAGTAGGAAGAGGGTCAGTGTAAAAGTAAGACTGTGATTTAGTGTACAGTGATATTTATTTAATTTGTACAAATTCTACTAGTGCTATGTATTTAAGCAGTTAGAAAGAACAAGAATTATGCAATGCACGTATTTCCATGATCTGGGTCGATGCTCTTGAGTCGTCAGGCAGACCTTATTATAGACTAGCAATTCCTTTATTACTTACAGTGTTTACAGGAAACTAGTGGTCACCACCTAGAAAGCGATAGACGGTACTCCCAAGTGGGAAGTTTGAACTTTAGGACTGCGTGCGACATTTGAATTAAATTTTTATAAAACGATGGAATTTAATAGTTAGTTATAGTCAGTAATTTTTGTTTAAAAAATGAATAATAATGAAAATAATACCCATAATGGAAACGAATATACATATTAAGCTTTAACTGTTTTTTAAGGTGGTCGTACCGTTATAACCACTAATTTATTACTTTTACTTATCTTATCTGCTGTGAACTGTTAAAAAAACTACGGAAAATTTCCATGGACATATGTGACTTCAAAAACACGAACTCATGTCTTTCGAATAGCTAAGATGGTTAAAGCTTGTGCCACTTCGCAAATTATTTTGCAGTCTTACTGCTCAATTCCATGTCTTGGCAGCCTTTTTTTAGTATGCAATTTCATATTTTGTTTTTATGCCTTTTACATAATTAATATATTTCAAAACTTCTAAGAAATTACGAACATCCTAATTACAAATAAAAAGAAGATGAAGGCAGAAGAGAACTTATTCTTTTATAACAATAATATCAAGTATGATTAGTACCAGCAAAGTATGACCTACATCCAATTATACGCAAATATTTGTTTACATGCATGTATTCTATTTTTTGGTTAATATTTACATTCCTTATTAATACCTTGTGGTTATTACATTGACAACATATGTACTACATAAATGCACAAGTATCAACGTAGATTCCGTAGTCTTTACAAATGAAGTGTATTTTAGATTGAAGATTCTTACAGAGACTGGATAAAGCTTTTTTTATTTAAAACATAGAAGTTTTAATATCTTATTATTCAGAGTAAAGAATTTAAGATAAAAAGTGTTTTATGGATATTATTTAAAAACCTTTTAACCTCCAATACATTATTACTGTAGTTTTACAGAAAATCTTTTTACAGCATGTAAATTATATGCAGCGGAAAATATGTTTAACTTATTTTCGGCAAATTCAGACATAATTATAATCTAATAATTTTCAAACTGTCTTTTTTTTCTGAAAATGTATAAGCTGTTCCGAACAAAAACACTGTTATTCTATGAAACAATTATTATAAACTTCTGATTCAAAAATACCCTCTCAAGTTATACATTGAAATCTTTAAAATGCTTATAAATAAAAAGACCTCTCTCAATTAATCAGCACAAACCTTACTGATTATTTATTTTACGTCTTTTGATGTTAAAAACATTTGATAAAACAGCTTGATATTTATAAAAGCTTAATTTACAATTTAATATTTAATTGTTAAATGTTAATTTGAAAAAACAAAATTTTTAGTGTATGTATCAAAGTTAGGTAGCTTTAAAAAATATGTAATAAGAATATGAACAGTAATAAAGAACAATAAGTCGAGATAGATTTTCTATTCCTTAAAAATATGCTTTTTTTGCGTGCGATCATAGATAAGAGCTACTCTGCTACAATTCAGAAATTACAATTTTTTTTGGTCTAAATTACTGTACTATCATTAATTCTCATACACTTCAAATAACTAAATGTTAAAATTTCAATCAGTAAGTAACTTTCATTGATAAAATAGAAAACAGTTTGAAGAAATTTTTAGTTATTTCTAAATTTTTAATCAAGTGCGCTACTAATTGTTAATTTTAGACTGCCAGAAGAATAAAAATAAATAAATCAGTTTGATTAATACGTAATTACAATTATTTGGCAAATTTGAGGTCAAAAATTTTTCAAAATACTGTAGTCTTTCGTAAAAAAAAAAAAAAAAAAAAAAACGTATAACCCATTAGAATGGGGATTATCATAAAGTTGTTTACATTCCGCAGATTATGAAGGAAGTTTAACGATCTTACTTTTAACAATGATGCTATCGAGCTTACCATCCCTGATTAACATTGTAGAGGATCGTTGAGAATACTTGAGGGGACATAAAAAAATCATGTGAGGATTGAGGGGCGAGTCGGTTGCAAAATAAAAGGTGATGGTAGGAGTCGGTAATCTGATTTTGCTATATTTTCAAATAGATTTTAATAATGAAGGAATTCATTGAATTTTTTATTATTTTGTAAGATCCTGTGTGAGTTCTTATCTGATGGCCCGCAAGACAAGAGCATATGTTCAACTCAGAAGTAGAAAAGCTTGTTTTCCTCCCGTTGGTGCCCTTTTGCTTAAGTAGCCTCGCTATTTCCAGGGGGAGTCAGTATGATGTGCCCTGCATATCGTACGTAACACGTCCAAGGCCACGACGTCGTTGCCCTTGACGACGCTTACTTTTTAATTTATACAGTGTTAAGCCTGTAGACTTATTTGCAATTGTGCGTGTGTGTGTGTTGCACCGTATTCAATTGTTTGTGTTATTTATGTAGTTTAGAATTTGACACTTATTCTTACATTCAAATACAGAGAACCGCAGTTCTCTTTACATTAAAATTTTTGCTCTTCTAATCATTCAGTCTCCTCTCATCAAGTGTTGAGTGTATAACAATATTGATTGTGTACGCGCCTTGCTTTATACTACAATCATATATGAAATTGCCGTGAATTGGGCATCTGCTTAAGACTACTTTTCATTAAGTGTTGTTTCACGTACAAAATAATACATTAGGAATCATACATAACATTATTTTATATGGAGTTTCTATTTATTATTTCACATACACCTATTCATCATTTATTTATTTTACAAAAAAATTTTCATACAAATTTCTTATTGTCAGTTATGAAGAGAAAAAAAAATTCGTTCTTGTCTTTGTCCTACGAATGTTGACCCCCGATACGGTCTAGCGATTCCTGGCGCTATACCTACTTATCTTCTTATTGGTCCATTTCATGTGTTCTGATCAACGACAGTACTTTTTTTGTATACAATTAAACTTAACATAACTTTACCATCATCACGTATTTTGGAAAAAAGAGAATTCTTTTTTAGTCTCGTCCTATGAACTGCATCCCCCGATACAGTCGAGTGGCTCCCTGTGCTCATACTCATTTTCTCTCGAATTTGAATCATTTTCCACGGCCAACGGCAACTCTATTACTTGTCTAAAGAGTTGCAGTTGCTGCCCTGATTGGAGTTATACTATTGACGTGGTCTTAACTGCGGCCAATTCCCGTGTTTCATCTGGAGTTCGTTGTTTTCTTGTAGTTACTCTATAACATAAAAATAGGATTGTTATCCCTTGATAGAGAAGGCACTTATGTATATAAAAAAAGAAATCTCATTCAAATCCCACAATTATTAACCCTTAACATATAAATTTGTTAGCTATCTGTTGCGAACCCTGGTTCCTGACTCTGGGACCAGTAACGGTAGAACGCGTTTTAGTCCCTGTGCTCAATAACGGTTATAACACGATTTATAATTTATCGATAGCTATCTCTTGAAGTGTATTACCGTACGTATCTTACTGTTTATTTCATCTGTCCCCCTTTTGAGTTCAGCGTTGAGCTGCGAGTATGGCTCTCTTTTTACGTATAAAGTATATACCTGTAAAATTAAACGTATTTCTAAATTCTCTTGCTTTTGTTTTTTGTATAATTATTATGGTTTACTTTAGTATTTTTTGTCAATGTAAGTTTTTTTTTTGCTTGATTAATAATTCTCTATTGTAAATATGTTTCATTACGTTATCCCTTATTTCGCGTCGACTTTACGTGCGCATATAAGTCGGTTATTGAGTTAGTAAATAGTCGGTTGTAATATTGTGCGCTCTATCTTGCCTGGGGGGTCATATAACATATTTGAGAACACTGTGGAGTCAGATGATTTCACGATCGGTTTTTTTACATTTCATTCGTGTTTTGGTCGAGACAAGCTTGGAAGTATGAATAAAAAAAAAATCATTTTATTGTGGTGTATTCCGCATTTTCGTTTTGACCTGTATTGTACATTTTCTAGTATTTTTATTCCTTACATTTTCTAATACTATGTTTTCCTGCTACTCCTCCTTTCTCTTCTTATATGTGGTCAGATTTAGAAAAGGAATTATACAGGTATTTTTTTGTTTACTTACACTTTTGACGCCATATACGTATTTGCTGATTTTGTTCGCTGCTTTTTCTCTGTTTTTTTTTTCCTTACAACAACAAAGCTTCTATTTTTTCTCTTTGATACCTGGAGAGAGTGTACTTTATAATGTATTCGCGCGGCTGACTTAGTTCTCGCTAAGTTTCGACACTGGTCGTGCGATAACGCGATTTCTCGCACTAAGAGAATCTCCATGTGTGGTCCTCATGGACGCAATTTTGCAGAAGTAGCTCGTGTGCATTCTCGTAAAATGTTGTTACGTAAGTAATAGCTTATGTAATTGCAAGAGTCCTATTTTTTTTCCAGTTAAGCATGTGGGTTGTTGCAATTCCGTATGCCTTTTTTTCAGTACCAACGCCCCTGTTAAAACGAGGTTGGCCTGGTTATGTTATCATTTGATGGCTATGTCCTGAGGAAACACTGTCACACACTGGGTGGAATTGATTATTTCTCTTGATATTCGAATGGTGACGTGAGTGCATTATAATTAGTTTTCCTAACATGAACGATTAAGTACTGTTCCACGTAGTTTTTGCAAAATCATGCTTTCTTTAAAATGGACGTCTGACGAATGGTCTGTTCATTGCCTTGGTTGTGACAATTGATTCGATATCTCATGACGACTGTGTAGGTCATCTCAGGCGTTCTGGTTGTAAGTAGATCATAACAGCAGAAGTAGGATTGTTTCTGATGGAGGATGACGTAAGGAGGAAAAAAAAAGAGGTTTAACCTCTTGTTCTCAACGCTCATGGGCCGCTAAAAAAATGAATTCATTTTTTCTGCGATTGCTTGAGTTAATTTCATTTTATTTCTCCATGCTACTCTCTACCTCACAATAATTGCTAAAATGAGTTATTCTTGTACAATAATGATGTTAATGGGTTACATAATAAAACTGTTATTTGTTTATACTCTTTTCGTTTGCTAATTTCACATTAACTTTTTTGTGTACCCTCGTGTAAATTTATTTTGATCTACATGGACATCTCAGCCTGTACATGTATAACTTTTCTTCCTTTTTATGAACCTTTTACGATACAAATTTGGCCTGTGAGATAATGTTACGCTTATTGAGTGTGTATCCTTACTAGAAAGTGCCACACGCACCCCTCATTCGCTTTTTTTTCCATTCACGTTATGCAACTTCTACTATTGATTGATGTTATTAATACTTTAATCATGCATTACTCTCAATTATATTTGTTTTTTTTATCTTGCGTATCTGAGTCTACCATATGACAATATCTGGTTAGCGGCGCGTCCACGGGCCGCGAAAAATTTTATCATAACCTAATTTATCCCTATTATCTGTTATATTTTTTCGCTACGTCCGAGACCTGCGAAAATTTTAAGCGAAGTCAAATGTTTAAGTCTGTACTTCAGTATCCTTCATCCTGGTTGCATTTTCTGGAGGTGCCTTAGCCATACATGCTTTTTTTAGTCTATCTACGTAGGTTACTCTTATATCATCGCCTCCCTGTAGTTTAACATTTTTGTTGATATAATCGATACCTATTATTTTATACGGGCCCTTGTTTCATAAATAATATTTATTCTTCCATAGCTCTTTCAGCACATAAACCATTTTTTCCTCCAAAAAATATTTTGTATTGTGTTTGTGGTCATAGTAATACTTCGATTGGTGTTTTACATGAAATTGGTTCATTGCTGCGATAGTTCTCATTTCTGTCAGGGTCTCAACTAACTCTTTGAAAACTTCGTCAGAAGTTTGGCCCTTGGATGGTGGTTTGATACTGGACGGTGTTCCCGCTCTTTGTCTAAAAACGAGTTCGTGTGGTGAGTATCCCGCACTCTGATTGTCCGTGGTATTATATGAGTGCATGCACATAGGTAAATGTTTATTTCAGTGATCCTTTTTTTCTACGTATGCCTTGATATTCTTCGTTAAAGTGTGATGCATACGTTTGATGATGCCGTTTGTTTGTAAGTGGAATGCTGTGCTGCCCATTTTGTTTTTTTTAAACAACCTTGCAAATTTGTCTCTTCTTTGTTCGTAAAATAAGTGCCTCGGTCCTATATTAAATGTTACGTCAGCCCAAAGTACACTATAAATTTATCTGTTATCTTTCTAACTGCTTCTTTGCCTGTGGCTCTTTTCACAGGTGCGAGAACAATAAATTTCATTAGCCAGTCTTGCATAGATAGTATGTACATGTACTGATTTGCTGAGGAGTTACTGATGGACCCTTTGAAGTTTATAGAAATCTTTTTGAACGGTCTACTCGGTGTGTTGGTGATAAGCATAGCTTGTTTTGTTTTATTTCCAACGAGTTTATTCGTTTGGCATGATGCACATCAAAAAATGACTTGTCTAACACCTGGGGCGTGTTCCTCCAGTAGTAGTCTTTGGCAATCCTGTTATATGTCTTCTTCATCATCCTATGTCCATCTATTGCCACCTCATGGTATTCTGTGATAGTTTAAAATCTTTGATCTGTTAGTAGGTTTACTAGGGTGTTTTAGGGGGTAAGAGTACCACTTATAGTCTAATATCTTTGAATATTTCCTCAAAGGTAACGACAAAGTATCCTAACTGGATTAGATTGAGGATCGTTAGATCCCTAACGGTCCCATTGTTTTTGTTTTATTTGCTACTATTACATCTGCAAGGGACTTAATACACTTTTTAATGTTCGACTTAAGCAATGTTTTTTCGAAATGCTTCTTTACATACATGTGCATAATTTTTATTCTTCTTGCATTTGTTATTTTAGCTTCTCCTTCGCTCCTTGCTTCGTTGTTCATGCTTGTTGGATTAATGTATCCTCTCTTGTGCAGTGAATCTATTACCTTTATGTTAGGTACTGCTTCTATTCTTATCATAATCACTAGATTGTGTAAGTACTTAAATGGGTAGCCCTCAATCCTGTTCAGTTTTTGTAGTAGGGGTGGGTCTTCCCCCTCTTTTGGTGCCCATCGTGGCCTTTCCGTTAGTAGGTGAGTTCTGCACACTCTATATTCTTCCATCGATGGTATGTTGGATATAGCTATGTTGGACTCATTTTTGCTCTCTGTTTCACATATCGCGTTATTTAATTCGTTGGCTTGCTCTTTTTCTTTATCTACTATATTTTCATTTCTGTCGTCATCGCTGCTCGTTTGCTGTTCGTTTCCTTCCCGTTTTTCAGTATGCTCACTTGTATCCACTGCTCTTTTGGGAGGGTCTTGCTCCTTTTCTAAATGACTTTTACCTCTTTTTCTTTGTTTTGTCTCCTCTTTCGACTAGCTCAGATCCATGCTTGCGCTCCCCGCTTCTCTCACTACTGCTGCGGTCTCTTCGTGGGGTCTCAACCCCTGACTCATGTTCTGTATTTATCGCGCTAGAGACTTGTATGAGAGGCGCATGATGTGCATTTTTACCTACACTTTCTAGATGTACATGGCCAAATTCACCTTCTGTCGTTGCAATATGATAAGTGTAAATGTCATTTCTGGTGGTTAATGCGAAATGCATACAACTGTTCCTTATGAATTCCTGAGAGTACAGATAAGTTTAATCATTGTTTCCATACATTAATTCTGACTCCTAAATTTCTTTTGTTTCTTCTGGCTCTGCATTTCTGTAATAAATTAGAGTTGCGCAGAATTATCTGTAACCTCTTAGTTAAGATATCTTGTTCGTATAAACATAAAAGGCTGTGAAACAAACAGTTCCCGGGTGGTTCAGATAGTATTTCCGATATTTTCGATAGGGTACTATCAGGTTGTGCGCATTCACAAGTTGTTCTTCGCGTTTTGTCTTTCAAAATATTCTAGCTACTCATCTGGGGGTGTAGCTTTTTTTAATTGCTCATTGCGCTCGTTTCGTACAGCGTTCTCATTTTTCTCTGACATACTCCCTCCCTAATTTGCGTTTTTGTTTACTTCTTCTCTTGTGTGTAGCGCTGCTTCTTTTATTGTTATTATCTCGCTAAGGTCCCATACATATATCCTCATTTACAGTCTGCCTTCTAAATCTCGTTTTCTAATGTCAATCATTACTAGAGCCCGCAATTCATCGGACCTTCCCTCTAATAAGTCATGTATATTTGGCTCTTCTCATTTATCTGTTGAAAATTCCTTTGTTTGTTTCATACTTTCTTTTTTTTCGTCTCTATTATTTTTTGTTATTCTGTAATTAACTTTAAACTTTTACTTGTGACGCTAGGTAGTGGTGTGTCATAATTAGCTATTATTATTTCTTTCGAGGAGTCTGTGATTGGTTGCGTAGCTGAAAAACACGGTTTTTGTCTATGTAAAGTGTCAACATGTCGTTTAGTGCTTTTTGTACTTTTTCTTTTTGTTCTTATATTGCCATCCTGCTTGTAGCAGTGATCTCATTTTGAAAGCCTGGTTCTTTCATACTGTAGCCTAATTTTTCGTCTGCCGACCCCTGTGAAATAACTCCTCCTTTCTCTGTGACATCTCGTGTTCTTAACTCACTTTGATTCCGTAGTCCTTGATGCGGCAGCGAATACTTTTTGTTAGGCTCATCTGATTGAGAGTCCGCATCGCCGTTTTCTTGACCTTGTGTACTTATACCCAAACTTTTTCAATACTCTCACCGTAATATCGTTTCTTTCTCTGTATTCTGACGTTTGAGTTTTCTGAGTTGATACAATAAATTTTTATTTTCTTTGGATTACCTTGAATTCACTTCTTAAGAGTTTTCCGCATTTTAAACATGTATGCGGTGTAAGTGGTCCGTTGCTATCGGCCAGTTCTTCATTCTCTTGTTTGTCCGCTAGATGATACAACTCTTGGCTTGGCCATTTGGTATTTACTGCCCCCTCTTGTAGTGTCAAGTATCATTATAATGTGACGGGTGGTCTGTTGTTCACGCCCAGGAGGTATGTAACTTATAACTCATATCCTCTCAGTTTCGCTTTGAGCCTGTGAGAACGAATTTCTAGTTTTTTAAATAAATAAAAATGCTTAAGCGGCTCATGGTCTATAATCACCGTGAACTTGCGTTCATATAGATATGGTCTAAATTGTTGTTTTTCAAATACAATCGCCAATAATTCCTTGTTGTATGTCGGGTAGCAAAGTTCGCTCCCATTCCCTCCCTGACTCGTACTCGCACGGTCTGTCTTTTCCGATCTCTCCCTGACTAAATATCGATAATCTGATGCGTCCGTCGTGACGATAAAGAATTTTTCCAAATCTGGGGCGATGAATACAGGTTGGCTGCACAGTGTATTCACGAGGGTTTTGAACACCTGTTTCCCTTGATCGCCATACTTAAATATAGTACCTGCTTTTAGGAGTCTTGAGAGAAATTGGGCAATTTGTACAGAATTTTTATAAATGGCCTGTAGTAGCCTACAAATCCTAGAAACATTTTCCTCACGGTCAGAGACAAAAACCATAATATCGTCAAGACAAACTTCTGTTTCATGGTTTTGGAATCCTGTGAGTGCTAGTGCGATAGCCCTTATAAATATGTTCAGCGAGTCCTTGCACCCCATTGGCATCTTTTTGTGTTGATAGTGCCCGTCCGGGCCCCAAAATGCCATCTTATAGACATCATCTTCGTATATTTCTACCTGGACGAATCCCGATTTGAGGTTTACGACCATGATGTAACGTGATGATGCTAGGTTCTTTAAGCTGTCACTCTAAAACGGTAGTGGGTAACAGAAATCTACTATAACTTCGTTGAGTAGACAAAAATCTGAGACTACTCTCACATTTTTTTATAGTTCGGCCCCAGTTATTTTGCCTCTATCAAGGTGTTCAAGCTATATGGGAAATTGAAGAGTTTAATTGTCCCTTGATCGAGCATTTTCTTTATTCTAATTTTTATTTGGTCCTTTATTCTTGGTACATATCTGTATCTTTTTGCCACGATTGGTTTATTTGACGGCATTATATTTTGATGGTTTAACAGGTGTATTGCCTCCCCCAACCCCGCTATGTAGAATTGCCTTTGCATTCGGCTGTATTACATTCTTTTTTCCTGCAGTGTTTTTGTGCGTTTCCGCCTCCACCATTTCTTGCTCCACCTTCGGTGGGCTCTCTTTCGCATATTCTTCCTTGCCAGACACGCTTCTCTCCGTCTCTTTCTTTAATTTTTGTTCAACGTTTGGGGACCATGCCAACCACTCTTCTAGTTTAAAGCTACAGATCGGTCTCTTCTGCTGTCAGGATCGTATACACTGTTTTCTCGCTGCTGTGGGCCCCTATCCTGTGGTGGCCCATTCCCAACTAAATCGCTGTTATAGCCGTCCCTGCTGTCTTCATTTCTGTAGCCGTTTTTATAACAGTTGAATGTGCTTCTATTAATATTATTGTATGAGTCTCCATTGCCGCAGTTGCCAAAATAAGTATTACCTCTGGGGTTGTACGTATTATACCTGTCATTGTAATTATGATTTCTGTTATAAGGCTTCATTGGACCATTCTTGTAGCCCCTATAATAATTATTGTAATTATTGTTACGTAAATTATCATTCTTGCCCCCATAGTTATAGACGTTCCTGTTGGTATGGGTATTATTGACGGGTTACTCATGCCCCTCGCTTTGCTCTCTTGGCTCTTCCTTCCTGTTTTGCTTGCAAGAACGGCAGTCTCTCGTATAGTATCTCTGTCCCTGACAATAATTACAATTTCTCGTTAGTTTTCTTCCGTTGTCTCTTGAAGCCTTTCTTTCGTTTATCACCACTGGTAGTTTTAGGTATATCTCAACTGAGTGCCTGGCTCGACCGTAGTAGTACATACAGCGTTTTTCGTTTGCTGCTACTGCTCCTTGCACCCTATTAGTGATTTTTGTTGTTTTTTTTCTTTTTCTCGCCAGGTTTACTAGTGGCCCCACTCGATTGTTGCTTTATTTTATGTAGACAGTACTGTTACTGGTATTGCGTGCTGTAAGCTAAGGTCACTCTCAATTTTTAGTGCTTCTATAATCGTTTCACAGAGAGTTATCGGGCTTAAGCTAGTGATTTTGCACCTGAATGTTAGGTGCAAGTTACACGTAAATTTTTTAACTGCCTCCACCTTCACACTCCCTTCAGAACTTGCTTTTGAATAGGGAGTAGTCTTGGGATTGAATCGTGCTGTATCATTAGCCTGTTATACAGCCGTTGTACCCTCTGCCGTAGTCCTTTATTCATTACTGATTTTGTTGTCTGATTATCTTTAATTGAGCCATCAACGTATCTGAATTATTTATACTACCAAATTTGTTTGAAAGTTTCCAAAGAAATTCTTGAGCTGTACCAAATTGAGCTCATCTGGGTGTAAAATGCTCAGCTATATTTTCTATTAGTCTGCTTGCAATGGTACCAAGAAAGAATAATTCGTTTTCTGGACCCACCGTTTGAGCAGTCATCCTTACCATCATTTTAAATAGCAGCAGATTGATTGGATCACCATTAAAGAACGAGATGTTGTTCGCCATATGGCAGAGCGTGGGCAGAATGTTTAGTTTCACGTTCTGTGGACTACGTAGGTGGTTATGGTTGCGTGTAGCTAGTATATATTCTGTGTATTGGGCCATGGTAGGTGCTATGTCACCCCGTAGTCTATTCCAACTCGCATCAAAATCAGCCTAATTAGTGTTATTATTTAGTGGTGGTACCGTTACCATAAACGCGGCTCCCTTTATTTTTCAAATTTCTCGCTCATGTCTTTTATTTTGTCCCATAACTCTTAATTATGTAAGTTTCTTGTCCTGGGGTTTTTTGACTCTTTATATTTGTAACAGGATGCAATGGAATTTGGCGACTCTGGTTTCTCTGGCATGCTTCATGGTGACAATAGCATATTTGTTGTGTCTGCTCGAGCTCTGCGTATTTCTTCAACTCTTCTCAAATTTCACTCGCTGACTCGTTTGCCAGAAATAAAACTCGCTTCTTTGTTTATAAGTCCTATGATTAATACTTTATCACGATATATATCCCTGTAATCTCCACTCTACTCGTCGGTGATGAATTTTGGATGATCTATGTGACCATCTTGTGTGGTAAACCCACTTTCTCTGTTTTCTTTAACTTTGCTTTAATGTTTAAAAACAACCCCATAACTATCGTCTTAGTTTTTGTTTCTAGGGTGCCAAGTTTCTCACACCCTTCTGGTTTAAGCTTTAATTTCAACGTCTGGTCTCGGCACATGTTGGTTATTGTATGACCCAGGCTTTTGTTATTGCTTTCTGACTCATGGGTAATCTCACTGAAATAAATCATTTTTTTTTCTTCTTTTTTTTTCTTTGTACTGTCGTTTTTGACGGGTGTATTTTTTTTCTTCTATGAATTTAAGAGGGTTTGCANATATATATATATGTGTGTGTGTGTGTATGTATATTGTACCTTCCTTTTTGATTATGATAAACCTCATTTATTTTCCTTGTTGCGGGGCTGCGTTTAATAACCAGTTAAATAATGTCACAGCTTAATCAAAATTGGACGAAAAGAGTAGTAAGAGGCGAGACAGGAAAGTAAAATAGTGTCGTTCGTATTTGACTAAGTTTCTTTAATTTTACGGATATCTGTCGTATGTTTCCGTTAAAAAAATGATAATAATAAGAATAGTGATCAATTCTTTCGCCAATATGGGTGTGAGTTATTACTTCTGAATGTTCTCTGTGTCTTTACAAAGCCTACTAATTAAATTCCTTTGTTTCAAGTTCAATATGTAAAAACTTTCTTAGTCCACCGTGTATTTAAGTCTATTATCTCGCGTAACTTTTGTTTCGGGTTTTAAGAGAAAAACACTCAAAAGGAGAAGGGGATGAAATATTAAATATGTATCAAAAATAAAAATTTTCCACAATCTCATCTTTGCCTATTAACTGCTTTTCTTATTTTGCCTCGGGAGTAAGGGATACAATTAATTTTATTGCATATGTATTTGCGTGCTAGTAAATCTACACACCAGTAGAAATAGATTTTAGAGAACATTTCCCTTCAGAGCTTGCCGTTTGTCTCCTTGAAACTATAATAATTTGCAATTAATCTCCTAGTCCTGTTGGCTTCTGGGCTGTTAACACCGCTGCTTGTAAAATATGACCAGAGCTATCGTCTTTGATCAGATCCTCGGCCTCCTCATTTTTAATCGTCGTATTTTTGTCGCACCGCACTATGTATGCTTCTCGATGGAATTTTTAAAACGAGTCAAATAAAAGGAAAAAAATTCTAACTGTTACCAGACCACACACTTAGCACCAAAACTATTACGTAGGACAGAGATTGGTAAGGAGGTGCATCGCGAGAATTACCAACACTTATTACCTCAAAGATCTTCAGTTCAAGATATCACATTAATAAAGCAGAGTTTTGCGTGTATTTCCTAGGCTCGTTGTGTACTCTGTAATTATCGCCCGGTCTCTTGCTCTGATAACGCTCAACTGTCCTGACAGCGCTCGGCTGCCCTGATAGTTCTTGACTACCACAATTAAAGGCTCGCTGGGCCTTAGATGACCTTGTTCCTTTCCCGTTGATGCCCTATTGCTGAGGTAGCCTCGCTTTCACCAGGGGAGTCGGTATAAAATGCTCTCCACATCGTACGTAACAGCTAATTAATTGAAAGTGGTACTAAGTATTTTAAACAGTTTTAATGTTTAACTTTAAAATGTATTTTTAAATCAGAAAATAATAATAATTGTATGATAAAATAATAATATTATTGTTAAAAACAACTTACTTATTTCTATAAAAAAAAAATCTTTATAAATTAATAAAAATTATGTCCGAACTCGCCAATAATTTGTTTAACATATTCTCCACTGTATTAATTTACATGCTGTAAAAAGATCTCGATAACCATTTCTGTAGAATAACAGTAATAATGTATGGTAGATAAAAACATTTATAGTTGATATACATAATACACATATTTTTTTTAATCTATACTCTGAGTAACAAGATGTTAAAACTACTATGTTTTAAATAAAAAAAGCTTTATTTAGTCTCTGAAAGGATCTTCAATCTAAAATATACTTTTTTATAAAGACTAAAAAATCTATGTTGATTTTTATACATGTATGTGGAGCATATGTTGTCAATGTAATAACCACGAGGTATTAATAAGGAATGTAAATATTAACAAAAAAATAGAATACATGCATGTAAACAAATGTTTGCGATAAATTGAATACTAAAAAAAAAAAGTCTGCCAAGACGTGGGACAGAGCCCCAAGAATGCACAAATTATCTATGAAGTGGATAAGCCTTAACTATCTTAGCTATCCAAAAGAGATAAGTTTCTGTTTTCGAAGTCGCATATGTTTGTCGATATCTTCCAAAGCTTGTCTAACAGTTCACAGTAGTTTAGATGAGTAACTTGGTGGTTATAACTGTAATGACCACCTTAAAAAATAGTAAGAGCTTAATACATTTATTTTAAAATTACTAAATTTGGGAATTTCAAGAGTACGAGAAAATTAAAAATAAATGTCTTGAAATCAAAAGCTTGTTCATATAATTATAGGTATTTAATTTCATGGTTTATTTTTTGGAAAATCATGTGGCTTTTCCCTTTATATTTTTATATGTTTCATAGAATTTTTGTCAGTAAAGAATATGATTATTCTTATAAACATCTGCCAAAACTTCGTATTCACTATTTATGCCCCTTTTAGTTCTAAAATGTTGAATTATAAGATTCAGTCGAATAGCATGTCATACTTATTATATCTAGTTAAAGTATAAGTAGCGTGAAAGACTCGTCGCAGTCATTGACGCTTGCTTTTGTTATGTTTTCAGCTATACAGCTATATAGCCGACATTTCCACTCTTCTTCTCGTAGGCGAATAATCGGTATACCCCTTCTATGCGTTTTTAAAATGTGTGCCTTTATGCTCATTTCCACGCGAATCCACTCCTCGTCTCGTAGTCACAGACCCCTACCATGCTTCTCAAATAAAAAGCCAGTTGTAGTGTCGCACTCGACCCTAGGAAAATGTAAAAACATGAATATACGTAATACTATTTTTTATTGCGTTCTGAAACATGCAACACGAAAAAATTTAATTTCTTGAAATTTTGAAAAAGTCGACCTTGCAAATAGTAGTTGTGTCCTTAGTAAATAAAAAATGTGAAATTGCATATTATATTTTTTATTAATAAAAAATCATTCATAATCTCGAAAGCGTACCAAAAAAATCAAACTAAAAATTATTTACATAATTATTCATTGCAAAATGAGTTGTTCATCGCTCTGTACAATAGTAGCAATTGGTTTGTGGTAGCTATAGTAAGAAATAAATGTTTTAGATGCAATTTTATTTAAAAATCTCGAAAAAATTCTGTCTATAGCCGTACCACCTATGGTCGTAGATTGATGTCGATTATTATTAATATGTAAATGTAAAAAATCGTGAAGAAAGTCTATTAAAGGCTGTGAATTTTCATAACTGAAATTAACGTTAAAATCGCCAGATACAATCATAGGCAAAGAATTTTAATTTTCTTGCAGTGTAGTAGAACCAATATCTGAATATGGTAGCAAATTAAACCGCACAAAGCAAATGATTTCAGTAATGTTAGGATTTGGTGAAATATAAACAACAACGTGCTTAAAAAGTAAGGTTACGCTTATACGCGTCAATTGTAAACGGTGGGCGCAAACTAATACACACGCACGGATGTACGGCAACTGTCATCTCTCTCAGTCTGTCCCTGTCGCTTGAAGACCACTCGCCTCACCTCTGAATTAAACAGACCAATATTCTTGCAGACGGCAGCGTAAACACGCAGCACTGGCCACTTATTGACAAGCAGCCGTGCACAGCATGTGTATGTGTGCGCGTGCGCATGCATATGCATACTTGACTGCTTGTAGAGGAATGTGACATAGTATATCTATATATTTTGGCTGGCAGCAGCGTAAACTCAGCACTCCTCAGTAGAGAGAGAGAGAGAGAGAACGGTATTAGTATATGTACAAGGTGACTTGTGAGGACCTTACGTGCTTTTAGAATATATACTAATAACATTGAAAAGTTATAAGGACAGTCCGCATAAGTTCGATTTTGTCCTCACTATAACTTTTTTTTACATAATAATGTCCGCATAAGTCACCATTTACAAAGATATATATACATACATAGCTACGGGGTGCACACACGATGCAGAATTACGAGGCGGAATACTCGACCTCGACCGGGCCTGTTTTACCCGGATACCCTCGGCGATACTCCCTGTAATCTAAAACGCGGGTCTCATCCATGGAGACACCGCTGGAGCCAAGTATCGCAGCTACAGGTGTCGTCGCTTTTCATGGCGACTTTAAACACGGTACACGGGAGAAATGGGTACACATAGAAATTATCACTAGCGAGTAGTATTTTAAAATAAGGAAATATATTCAATGTAAAAGAAATGTAAAATAAAAAAATTACTCGCGGGTGTATGCGTGTGTGTGTATGTATGTACACGCCCGTCGAGCGCGAATGCTCGACGAGCTCACAGTATAAACTCGCGAACCAGGCAGACGCGGGCTACTCGAAGGCCGATGCCCTTTACAAAAACTACCTGCTGGCAGGTACTTACGGCGATGCTAATACGGCTTCGCTATCTCTGGGACGCTCCCTTAGTGTTATGCGGAGCCGTCGATGAGCACCAGTTCGAGTCACCAGGCATCCCTGTTGACTCAGCCCAAGAGCTGCTGCTCGTCGCTCGTCATCTCGCCAATCTTCCACTGGCTCACAAAACAGGATTACAGCACCAGCACTGCACCAAGGCGTCACGTCAAGGTCAAACGCCGAGGACCGCTGAAAACAAGAAAAAGGAGAAAACTTCAAAGACGCTTCTCACGTAAGAACAAACAAGAAAACCACGCTTCACGCGCGTTCAACAGCCTAAGATAATCTTCCCTCTTCACTTTTCCTTTTTCCCTCTTCACTTTTCCTCTTTCCCTCTTTCCCTACCTGTCCTAGTCTACCAAAAATGGCTTGACGGAATCTCACCGTCACAATATATACAGACGCAACGACTCTTTCTTGCTGAAATTTATCAAACGTTTAGCGGCTATAATGATAAAGCACAAGCACCAGCTGCGATGCATATCGTTTTATCCCCTCAAGATGTATGATTAGTACCAATAAAAATATATACACTAAGATAGATAGGTTCACACATTATTCATTGACATAACTTTTCTTCAATACAACAACTTCCTTTTGACTAACACGTTAATAAATAAACTAGGCCTTTACTCACCTATTTTTTAGACAGAGCGAAATCAGCAATCGACCGGAAAAATTAATTCGCCCGAAATTTTTTTGCACCATCTTATTTGAAATGTGCTACTGTATGGAGAAGTTAAGTTTGCTAAGCGGAAATGTGGTCAGAAATCGTTAGAACAAATTTTTTTTAAACAAATTATAAAAATTAACTTTTTCGAAAAACAAAAAACTGCTCCTAATTCTTTGGCCCATTCCAAATAAACAATCAATCGGGATGTGTATACCTTAACCCCACAGTTTTCGAGTAAAAAATTCCCAAAGTCTTAAAAAAATATGTTTTTTCTCATTTTCAGGGCTCCATGAAAGTGCTAAATAAATATATTTTCATATGTTATGACATACGAACATTAACCATCATCCTTTCTCTACAATCTTCAAAAAAGACAATGTTGGAAAGTTGAGCGGCAAGATTGTTTTTTGCACTAAACGTTCAGGGCGTTTCAGAGCACGCTCAGGGATGGCTTAAGATATTCTAGTATTCTGGGAAACTGACCAGTTTAGCACCCTACATAACCCTACAAACTTTGGAGATATGTAGTACTTCATAAGAAAACTATTTAGTAATATTTTCAGATCTTTTGACAATCTTCTTCACCATTAGTGATGATAACAAATATTTAATTCTTTAATTTGACTGCATTGATAAAAGCGGTGTTAAAAAAAAGGATAAGAACTCTCCTAAAAATTTGTACATTTCTTAGAAAATCTATGACATACTCCCCTAATGACGCCAATTGTTACGTTTAAAATAATGTTTATTATGTGTAAAATAGTTATTATTATGTAGCAGCCGTACAAAAATAGTTACACAGTATAATAAAAATTACTATGACTAACATAGAAAAAATTGTGATAGTACAATTTTTGCTATACAACATGGCAAGTTTTATTGTAATCATTTTTAAATGTCCCACATTCTAAAGTGGAACTTGCTATGTGACGTAGTGAAATTTCTCTTGCCACTGCATTGCTATTCAGCACAGTAAAAATTACTATGCTCGAAAGTAATTTTATACAACATATATAGGTATACATGACTATTAATTTCTACATTAGAGGTTATATTAAAGTAATCATGACGAGAAACATATTTTTTTATTTTTAATGGTTAAAAATTCATACGTGCAGACAATTTATTTTAAATCGACTGATTATCCGTTGTTAACAGTGTGGTCTATAGAAAATCTACAAAGACGGAGGTGCAATTCCCAGTCACTGCAGATCTTTTTGAGATTAAAATATTTTTATAACACTTTAGTGGATATCTGTATTCGTAAGGAAAGAAAATATCTATACACAAAAAAACTATTTATCTTAATTTTCTATTTCGTTACATATACATTTTCCATACTATATATATGTATTTCTTATCTTACTTTAATATAAAAAATATTGCTGAGCAAAGTAAAAATTACTATGTCAAATAAAAAATTTTAATATAATCTGGTTTTACTGTTCAGCGTGGTTATTTTTATAATATGGCGAGTCTGTCTCAGCTTTCCTATACAATATAGTTGTTATACTTTTTGGAACACAACTTTTCTCAGTGCGCAAACGGTAGAATACCATAAAATTATTTTAAAATTTGGAGGTTGAGTTTTCAGTATATTACAGCGATTTTAGATATAGAAATTCGGAGATCTCTTCGGAGATCATGACACTTTAAATATTTTTTTTTTTGCTTTATTTTGAAGCCATCTTCTTTTAAATCTTTTTTCTTCTAAAATGGGCTACTGATGTTTTAGAAATTGTCATTGGAGGGTTCTAAAGATGAACACTTCTTATCATTCTATTTTTTCTTTTTATGGTCATTAACATTCTATAAAAAAGTGATTTAGTTATATGTTCCAGAGTTTGCTGATTAATAACATGATGTAAGAAAAAATTTTTCGAAATAGTAAAGTCAATATGGCAAATTCAATACTCCAGATTTCACAAATTTTGCTTTTTAAATAATCATACAGTATTTTTCATAATATCAACAGTAGAAGGTGTGTCTTCCTGTTTTGTGATATAGTGCATGCTTTTTAAGAAATAGTATATTTCTTACCTAGGGCCAAAAGTATAACTTGTGCGTCCGAAGGGCACGGTTGTTTTATGTTTGTGCGTGAGGTGAGAATGACATCTTTCGTATCGAGGGCGGAAAGTGCAACTTTGCGACCATGGGCACACTTTTCACCCGCCAATTACTTTCTACTCTAGGGTGGGAACAAACTTTCGGTCCAGCAGGACCAGAATGTTTCTTGCCCAGAAGCTTCCTGCCTATGGGCGGAAAGTAAGTAGAAAGCGGAAAGTATGCCGTAGGGCGCAAATCATTTTGCGTGAGAAACGGAAAATACGTTTCAAAATCTTTTTTTGTTTTTAGTTTCGTATCAGTATGACAATTATGCTAATACACGTCGTAATCATATTGTAAAACTATTTCAACATAGAAATGCACTTCATGACTACAAAATACGTAATACAATTAGGAGACGAAAGGTTTCAATTAGACACAATAGTACGTATCAATATTTTTGATACGTACTAAAATACGTAACGAAACTATGTAATTATTATCAATTGGGTTTGTACTTTTTCAAAAAACAACCGGACATACTGTGTACTACAAACTGTATAAAAATTACGGTATATTTTTGGAAAATGCAAAGTTGGTAAGATTCTGAGTATCGGTCTGCCATATGGAGTTTGCCTTTTTTTAAATTAAATTTTTAAGACCACGATATTTATCAGTGACCTCAAAAACGTATTATAATATAGCTTTTGTATAAAATGCTTACGATTCTAACGAATACAAGTAGAAGAAAAGTGCATCTTTAGAGCCCTCTAGTGGCTACACTGATCCGCTGCCCATTTTGGAACAAAAAGGGCTTAAAAGAAAAGTTGATGGCTTACGTTTGAAAAAAAAGAAAAAAAAAAACTTGTAAAGCTGTCATACTTGCCTAAACTTTGATTTCAATATCAAAAACCACCGTGATATGCTAAAAACCCAACCTATAAAATTGTAAAATAGTTTTATCGTATTTTATGAAAAAAATGCTAACAAATACTTCTTTTTTTTTTGACCCGCATAAATTTTCCCCTAAAATTCACAAGGTTGCGGTCAAAGTGAAAAATTTAATATTTGTTACTGTTACTGACAGCAAAAATGGTGGTCAAAAACCTGACAATATTACATAATAGCATTCTCTTGGAGTACAACTAATCTTCAAAATTTAAAGGAAAACACATTTTTCTTTTTCTTGGTGCACGTGAAACACCCCATGTACAAATTTGTATGTAAGTATGTATGTGTGTGTGTGTGTGTGTGTGTGTGTGTATATATATATAATTACATAGAAATAAAGTATTCTAAAAAGTAGTAATCTAATTATATATTGTTGTAAAAAGTTCTTGTCTTTATCGACTATCGCGTAACACATTTTTATTAGGAAAAATACTAATGGATAAATTAAGTTATACCACGTGACACTTCAGTAGAATATTAGTCATATTTATTTATTAATCGTTTATTGTTGATACTTAAGTATCCCAGATTCCGAAGAAAATATGACCAATTAAAATTTAGAATGTAAGTGGTGAATGAAGCGCGCAGTGGCTCGGTCGGCTAGGTCGTGGATTGACGCGCGGGAGACCGTGGTTTGATTCCCGGCCATTGCGACTTTTCGGGCAAGTACCTCTGTGATTCTCATATGTGCTTTTTCACCACACAATGCTTTAGGCGACCTTCTCGCAGCAAAAATTGCCTAATTTCCCCCTACCCCCCTCCCAGTAATGGGAGGCGACTCCCATCCCTTTCCTTGTCCCTTTCCCAAGTGTTAAGTGCCCATAGTAGTGCCCTTATTAAAAGGAGCCGGACGTAGAGCACTATAATATATATAAAAAAAAAAAAAAAAAAGTAAGTGGTAATTTATTTTTTTATGATAGTTGAAGTTTTATACTCACATTTTTTATTGTGAACGAGAGTAAAGAAAAATTGTTTTTGCAATACCACAGTGTTTTGTGTTGTCATTTACTTGGCACCCATGCCTTTCTGGCATCCGGGGCAAGTGCCCAGTTTGCCCCACCCTTAAGCCGCCTCTGAGCGCGCTCACACATGTCAGTGTATACCTATATTTGTTTACTACACGCTGAGCTACGAAACGTATATATAGGCACACACTCTCATGTGAGCGCACACTGAAACGCCCAGACCGTTTATTGCAAAAAACAATCTTGCCACTCAACTTTTCGACATTGTCTTTTTTGGAGATTGTACAAGAAGGTTAATAGTTAACGTTCGTGTGTCATAACATATAAAAATATATTTACTAAGCACTTTTGTGGAGCCCTGAAAATGAGAAAAAACATATTTTTTTAAGACTTTGGGAATTTTTTACTCGAAAGCTGTGGGGTTATGGTATACGAATCCCAAATTGATTGTTTTTTTGGAATGGGCCAAAGAATAAAGAGCAATTTTTGGTTTTTCAAAAAAATTATTTTTCATAATTTGTTTAAAAAAAAATTGATTTAACGATTTCTAACCACATTTCCGCTAAGCAAACTTAACTTCTCCATACAGTAGCACATTTCAAACAAGATGGCGCAAAAAAATGGTGGTCAAACTAATTTTTCCGGTCGATTGCTGATTTCGCCTCGTCTGCTTTCCAGTTAGCCTGTTGGAGAAAGTATTGTTATGTTGTGTTGTATGTTTTAATGAGAGTCTTAACCATACCCTCATATCTGTGAGGTATGACGAATAATAGTCATTTTTTAAGGTAACAAATAAACACATCTATAGTTATGTATATATCTCCCTGTATTATGTAGTTATTTGTGTGGGGCATTCCACATATCCTCACATGGCCCTCCCCCCCCCCACAGCCCCCCCACAAATAAGCTAAAATTCGACCTTTTTCATCGTGAATTTGACATTTCCTAACTTTTTTCTTAGACCCCCCACAGCCCCCCTACAGACCCTTCACAGCCTCCCCACAGACCCCCCACACAATTTTGCCTGTCCCTCCACAGACCCCCCGCAGCCCACACTGACCCATCACATTTTTCTTGTCTCCCAAAGCTTTTCTACACCATTTTTCTTGTCCCCTTACAACTTTTTCTATCAAATATAAATTATCCCTATTAACAATAAATTTTAATTTTACTTAGTTTT
>NW_019379666.1:741164-760227 GCF_000648655.2 Copidosoma floridanum
CAGACAATTAATTTTAAATCGACTGATTATCCGTTGTTAACAGTGTGGTCTATAGAAAATCTACAAAGACGGAGGTGCAATTCCCAGTCACTGCAGATCTTTTTGAGATTAAAATATTTTTATAACACTTTAGTGGATATCTGTATTCGTAAGGAAAGAAAATATCTATACACAAAAAAACTATTTATCTTAATTTTCTATTTCGTTACATATACATTTTCCATACTATATATATGTATTTCTTATCTTACTTTAATATAAAAAATATTGCTGAGCAAAGTAAAAATTACTATGTCAAATAAAAAATTTTAATATAATCTGGTTTTACTGTTCAGCGTGGTTATTTTTATAATATGGCGAGTCTGTCTCAGCTTTCCTATACAATATAGTTGTTATACTTTTTGGAACACAACTTTTCTCAGTGCGCAAACGGTAGAATACCATAAAATTATTTTAAAATTTGGAATGAGTTTCATAAAAATGAAGATTTAATAGTTTGTTCAAGTAAAATTTTTCTATTACCGTTTTTTTATCACTGGGAGAATCTGATGAAAATCACCTCCTAAAATAATTAATTTATTTCCAAAACATTTTTCCGTATTAATGATTTATTTAAATTTCATCAGTGCCCTCCGAAGAAATTAGAAATTTAAGGTGATCAGTGATCCGTTGGGGGCGAGATGTAAGAAATAAAGAAACACAACTAGAGTGTATTTGAATTTTTTCTCTTACTTTGTTTTATTGATGCGCAACGTTTCGCTGACATACGTGTCAGCCTCATCAGGCTACAAAATTAAAAATCAAAAATTATACAATAAGCGATTTGGTAGACTCACACACAAAAACACAATGAGTTCACAATATAAATCATTACCGCAGGTACGTGAGAATTCATAAGTGTATTGACTTACTCGTCACCTGTCGAACTATTGACTGACAATAAATTGTACAACACGCCAGCGCTTATATAGACGACGGTAAAGGGCGATGAACTCGATCGGGACATTTAAACTTTCTTAGTAAAGGAAGGTACGCTCTATTAAAGGAAAGAACGTCTTCCTTTCTATTGATGTTATGTTTGTCCAGTTTAATATAAAGCAATTCAGAAATAGTTCTTTTTTGTAATTGGCTTCTTTGTCAAGGATTGTAAAGTTATCCCAATCGAATTCGTGGTTATGATTAATTTGTTGTGCGCAAACGACTGAATCAGAATTTTTATTTTTCATGTGTTCACTAATGCGGACTTCAGCAGCTCGCTTTGTCTGACCCACATATGACGCAGGACAATTTTTACAATAAAATTTATACACTACATTTGTCTTTTTATGTTTTTCCGTTTTATCTTTTCCTAAACAGACTACGTGGTTGAGTTTTTTGTTGATAAGAGGGTAGGTGTGAAAATTGTAGGGTTTTAACATGGTTGAGATTTTTTTTTTCAAAATTATTGTCTATATATGGTATACCAATTTTGCACAAAGGGTAAGTGTTTATGGTGCTTTTGTTGTGATTCATATATTTGTGTCTTTTTAATCTAACCTTTATATTTTTGTTAATAAAGTTCAAAGGATAATTATTTCTTGTCAAAAGATTTTTTACTCTGGCAATATTCACACCATGAAAACATGTACTGGAAAGTAAGATCGCTCTATCAAGTGAATTAAACACAATTTTTCTTTTGTAGCTAACTGGATGACGAGGAAAATAATTTAAGATGCGTCCGGAAGAAGTAGGTTTTTCAAACCACTCAAATTTAAAATGATTCAAATTTCTCATTATGGTCAAGTCTAAAAAGTTAAGTTTGTTGTCAATCTCTATTTCATGTGTAAACTGTAGTTTAGGATGATACGAATTAAAGACATTTACTATTTGGTCAATGTGGTCAACGTTAATAAAAAGTAATACATCATTACGTAACGAAAATAAAAGGATGGAGTAATGTTGTAATTACTTTTTTAAATAGAGAGACAGTCTTTTCCAGGTTTTCCATTACAAGGTCAGCGAACAAAGGTGAAATGGGTGAACCCATTGGGGTGCCGAAAATTTGTTGGTAGAAATTGTTGTCAAAAGTAAAAAAAAGTGTTATTAAATAAAAATTCTGTATATTGTCTAGTATCTTCAACAGGGATTCGACATTTATTCATTATAGTCAATGTACGTCGATCGATGCTCCTCAGTACTAACTCTAAAGAAATATTGGTGAATAGGGAGCTGACATCTAAAGACATTAATCTGTAGTTAGCAGTGGGTTGTGTATTTTTTAGTTTGTTTTTCAATTCAAAGCTGTTATTGATGTATGATTTTGGAACATTAACTGAGTTCTTGAGTTCGTTGTAAATTACTATTGCCAGAAAATATGTCGGGCTATTTACTAGAGAGACAATAGGACGTAAGGGGGCATCGACCTAGTGTATTTTCGGCAAGCCATAATATTTAGCTAACGTTGTGTCTGTAAGTGACAGAGCGTTAGGATGGTACGTTCTAGAAAGGAAGCCGTTAGAGTTTGGATTCTCTAAAATGTTAGAGGCTCGCTTTTGTAGATAATTTAGTGGGTTTTTAGAAATAATTTTATACGTCGATGTGTCTGACAGCAAATGATCAATATTTACTCAGTGCTTGTAAACACAAACCAGCTATTTCTATAAAAGACCGTCAATATGCAAAGAATTTAAAATCAACAAAAAATTTTCTAAATAAGAATCCTAATATTTTTTTCACCTCTGCTGACAAAGGCAACGTTACGGTTTGTCTTAAAAAAAGTGATTATGCCGAAAAAATGCATCGTCTATATAAGCGCTGGCGTGTTATACAATTTATTGTCAGTCAATAGTTCGACAGGTGAAGAGTAAGTCAATACACTTACGAATTCTCGCGTACCTGCGGTAATGATTTATATTGTGAACTCATTGTGTTTTTTTGTTTGTTGTGTGTGAGTCTACCAAATCACTTATGGTATAATTTTTGATTTTTAATTTTGTAGCCTGATAAAGCTGACACATATGTCAGCAAAACGTTGCGCATCAATAAAACAAAGTAAGAGAAAAAATTTAAATACACTCTAGTTGTGTTTCTTTATTTCTTACATCTCGCCCCCAACGGATCACTGATAAATAATAAAAGTGTCATAGAATAAGACACACAGGACTATTATATCAAAAGCCTTCTAGTAATTAAAAAAAAAATTTGGCCTTATGACAGATGAGTGCAATAAAAAAGTCGTGTTGGAATTCGTAGGATTGAGGAGAAAAATGTATAGTGTAAAAATTCATTATCAAAAGCTACTAAAGAAAGCCGTGGGTATCAAGAGCTTAGTAGTTAAGGTTATGATAATCTTTAACGATTAGATCAAATGCTTATGCAAAAATACTAGTATGACTCGAGAGAAAAAAAGTATCTGATCATGGCATCATTAGCTCTTTAACGAAAAATGCAAAAAAGTCTCGCTATCTGCGCATGATGACAAACACTATTTTCGATCCGGTTATTCGCTATGCGCCTATGGCAGGTGGCGCCATTGAGTGAGAAAAATTGTCCCTCGCTAAGATCGCCAGAATGCATGGAGTCTTACAGGAAAATTTTTAAATAAATTAAAAAGAAGGTCATTAAGAGTGAACGGACCAAGTGAATCAGTGACTTGAGTGTGTCTTATGTTAGTGTACAGTAATAAATTTTGTTTAATGTTGTCATGTGTACTACAAGTTTGGAAAAAATGAAAATATGGATTGCGACTATGAGAGCACAGCATATTTGAGTGCATATACATGCTTACACTTGTGTAAAGCTAAAAAAACACAAGTTATCCACGGAAACATAGTATAAATGTGTAAAAGTTAACCTAACCTGTCATTAGTATTAATTTTTATTGAACACTGTGTTGTGAGAAATAGATAAATGTAAGCAGTACTTATGTTTCTCAAGCTCCATACAAGTGCAAGCATGTGTATACACATATATATGTTGTGTTAGCACAGTTGCAATCCATGTTTATATTTTTCCCAATCTTGTAGTACATATGACAACACCAATCAAAACTTATTACTGTACATTAACATAATACACACTTTAATCACTGATTCATTTTGTCAATCTATTCTTAATAAACTTTTTTTTAACTTATTAAAAAGTTTTCTTATAAGGCTCCATGCATTCTGGCGATTTTAGCGAGGGACAATTTCTCTCACTCGACGGCGCCACCTGACATAGGCGCATAGCAAATACAGACACTCTACCATAGAGTTATTACAGCATATCAGAAAGGGGATCAGTAAACCAAGGTAAGGAGCTAGAAGGGGGAAGACAGCCAATCTGATCGACAAGAAAGAAGTATGGATCAAAGCTGCAAATCCAAATAAAGAAACAGGAAGAGAGAACACTATCCGCCTAGAGCCACTAAAAATAAAGAGGAAAGCTACAGTGAAGGGATAAGCCATAGTAAAGGGGCAAGCCGCAGTGGAGGGGATAGCTCCATGTAAAGAAAGCTTCATAGTCAGCAGAGCTTATTATACTCTCAGCCAGACGTTTAAATAGGACTGAGCTGGAAAGACAATAGGATCATCTATTACCACGAGTAGCCATTTCTCACAACGTTACCCCTAGTAAAAAGCCTCGACTTTTAGCAAGTTAGCATAATCCTTTTTCCAATTTGTCCAGTAACATCTTTTTTGATTTCATACACTGAAAAGAGTTAAGGCTTACGATTTGAGTATTAGTGAGAAAATAGCTGGAGCTTTACTCTAATTCCTTTGCTTGCCGCAACTGGCGCTTTGGCAAATGGTATTGTACAAATTATAAAGACCGTTAATGTGGCTAAATCTGCAAAAAATTAGCTAGAAGAACATCAAAGACCTACTAAAATTATAAAAGCCATTGCGTTAGGGAAAAGTCTTCTATCTAAAACATTACAAGACTGGATTGGGAGTATATTTATGGCTATATGGATGAGGTCTGAAGAAAAATGTCTGAAAAAGTGATCTTGCCTCAAAAAGCTTCTACAAAAATAGATTAAATAAAATTTACTAAGATTAAAAATTTTTTTTCCTTAAATTATTAGAGATATGTAGCCACTTACTAACTTTATATTGTATTAGGGTACTGAAACAGTTAAGTATGATCACAACTAATACCAAAAATTTAACTCTTTCAACTACTGTTATTTGTGCTTAAAGTTTTTGTAAAAACATTTATAAGCACCTTAATTAATGGAAAAAGCTCAGTTTTACATTGATGGTCATGAAAGAAACATTAACACTTAGTTTGTCTGGTACTTTTTCTGCCCTAGAGGCGCAATATTTTTCACCTATTGAATTATTACCAAAACACAAATATTTTTTGGCTTAGCAAAACTCCTAACGTTTAATTCAATTCCTTATATTAACGTAAATAACAATTAATTTTAAGGGGGTGATCAAGTGGTAGTTATTCCAACTAGCAGATATGAATTTCAAGATATTAAGTCATTTTTAGTTGATGTTTCATAACTGAAAAATATAAGTATCTGCATCAAGCCAAACAATAATACTCTTCGTAGTGTTTTTAGGTGTAGTCATACTATTGATTTCAAACCAAAAGACTCTATAGGGCGACTACTGGGTTTTACTAAATGAGTACTGCAAGATAACTTAACTGACCACTCTGACTTATCTGTATATGTTCTCAAGATTAACGCATTACGTGTAGCATCATTAGTGGAGCTCATATACACAAAAAAAAAGTTTATACAATTCATTAATTTTTTACTGCGGTACCACTAGGATATAAAGTTATTGAAGTTCCATGACAAATAATCTACTTACTTGTCATTGAATAAGTCATAGATCACTTACAACTACGCGTAATTTATCAAGATGGTGATTTTATCAATTTTCGTGGAGAAGTCATAATGATAGGATTACACATTAAACCTTTAAAGTAATGGGTATCATTTATAATCAGAAAAAATCTATAAACAGCTTGACAAACTGTGCTTAGTCAACAACAAGTTTTTGAATCATCAAGACGTCAGAAAGAACAACTGAAGCATCAAAAATTGATAAATCAGAACATATAGTTTCTTAAAAGTCTTGGTTTGAAAATGAAAAGCGTGAGTAAAACTCAAAATTTTTTTACTCTTATTATAGATGACATTTAGTCTCGCATCACGTTTGACGAATCTATCGAGCACTATGAAATTCATGCTCATCAACCATATGCATTATTAACATACAATAATAGTAATTAAATTCGTACATAAACTCAACATCAAGACCTATGCCTGCTACTGTCTCGCAGTACTTTACATATTTATGAAAGATTAGTCAAAGCAGAGTGTACTACAATAGTTGCAAATACTCAATTAGTAAAAAATACTATCTTTCATCTATTTGAAGAAATAAGATATGAGATAAACGTTATGGACACAGATAAGTGTAAAAATAAAGGTTCGATAGCTCTCAATAAAAACTGACTAACGCTTAATTCTAATCAAGACGTATTAACTAAAAATGCTGGTTAGCTTGGTACTTCAAATATACTTTATCTAAAAAATAATAATGGCTACCTTGATGTCTTTATTCCTCTCGGTATGATTTTTCTTAAAGATTATAGTAAAGTAGTTGTTAATGTAAAGCACGAAATTATACTCACAAGATCTAAAAATGATTTGAATGCAGTTTTATAAAGTGAAATTTCCGCTGTAAAACCTTATTTAAAAAGCTTTGCTATGATTACGTCCTTAAAGAATTAGCTATTCTTTCGCTTCATCCGAACGATGCTGAAGTATAAATGTATCTTTTCAAAGCACCCTTTGCTTGGTGTAAATCATCACAGAAGTATAAAGATCAAAATTTATACTTTAAACTTAGATATCATGGACTAGCCTGGGATTCAGGTAATACAAAGTACACTGAGATTGGAAGTATTCTATAAGAGACGATCACTGATATGACAGATTATCCTTTATTTGAGATCCTAAGACAAGTTACCACTTGTCCTCATCATAATGGAGCTTAAAAATTCATGTGTGTGTAGCGATGGAAGGTTTGGAGGGCAGGATCAGAGGTAAAAGGTGCTTCGTCCTGAGAGCATGCCAGGACTCATCAGTAAGGCTGATGATGTGCTCCCTATCTTAGACACAAGAGAGGTGTGGGCTTGGTCTTTTTCTATTTTTTTTTTTTTTTGTGGTGTAGGAAACCTTCTATAGCCACCTTCCTGATAGAAAGGTAGTGCCAGATTCTTACTGGCTAAAACCTACCACCACATGGAGGACCAGCCGGGTTGGCTATACATTCCTAAAGAGAGAAGGAAGCTAGAGAAGCGGAGAAAAAGATTAGAAAAACGAGATTGGACTGTGAAGAGTTGAGGCCAAAACAGAGTTCATAGAGTAGAACTAGTTTGGCACTGACGTAAGAAGGTGCGAGACTCGAGCGGGGTACATCCCAAATGATGAGAGCTGATTTTTCCTTACTAACTAGTGCCACTGAGGAATGTGCCGGATGAGTTGCTAGTTCTGAGCGACAAGCAAGTTGCTGGGGCGTTTCACCAAATCATAAGATTTAGTCGTGTAGCCGTCAAGTGAAGAGATCAGATAATTTGTGTGTGAAACTACAGACTCCCGGAGTTTTTCTGCAAAGATTGGTGCAGCTTGAGCAGGAGAGATGATGGAAATATCCTTTAGAATTTAGTTATTCCTGATGATAAACCAAGGGATACCTAGAGAGGACCTTAGTAGCCTCATGAAGGTGCCTTGAAGGCACTTTAGGCCGCTAAATGTGTCCGAAATAGGTATTGCGCTGGTGCTGATGCTGCGGATGATTGCCGAAAAGGCACGTATTTTGATCTGGCGTGAGACCTTTTGGTTGCTGAAGAAAGGTCATAGCGACAAAAAGGTAGCCCTTGCCTTGTTCTGGGTGGATTGAACGTGTTTGTTCCAGATGAGCCTTCTGTCGAAGGTGATGCCGAGATACTTAAAGGAATAGCTCCACTTTATCGGACGGGAGTTGACTACAATTAAAGGAGGAGTTTGGTTTCGTTTGAAAACAAATACAGCTTCGATTTTTTTGTCATTGATGGAAAGACGCCAGGACTTGTACTATCCAGTAAGACGAATTATGTGCTTATTGAGCAGGTTGGTGCAGTTTATAATCATTTTAGTTGCACGGATTACAGCGATATCTGCGTATCGGGCTGTTAGAATGTGACCATCGTGTGGGATGTCGTGGCAGAAGATATTGAAAAAGAGTGGAGATAGCTTGGCCCCATGGGGAGCTCTTGCTGTCATAACTCGTGATGTAGAGAGTGAGCTGCCGATCCTGGCTTGAAATAACCTTTTAGAAAGGTAGGAGCGTATGACACCGATGAGGTAGTGTGGGTACCCTAGCTGGATCAGCTTGTAGATGAGACCGTCATGCCAGACTCGGTCAAAGGCCTAGTGGATGTCTAGAAAGGCCATGGCAGTGTGGTACCGTTTGTTGAGTTTGTCGGCGATGAACTCGGCCAAACGTAGTAGCTGGTGACCTGTTCCACGTTTTTTCCGGAAGCCAAATTGTGTGTTCGGAATAATGTTGTTTGAATAGGTGAAGTTCTCAAGTCTGGTTAACAGGACTGCTTCGGCGACTCTGCCAAGTGCTGGAAGAAGGCTGATTGGCCTGTAGCTTTTGGTCGCTATAAGTGGCTTGCCTTGCTTCAGAATGAAGATAACTACAGCTTCTTTCCAAGCTCGTGGGAAGTAATTAAGTCGCATGATGGCATTTATGATGTTGGTGAGCGCGACAAGCTGCTTCCTGGGAAGGATTTTTATCGTCTTGTTCTGGATGCTGTCGTAGCCAGGGGCTTTTTGATTTTTAAGGTTCTGGATGATCGAGACGACTTCGGCCAGGGTGCAGTGATGAAATTTGGCCGACGTAGGGTTGAAGCTGTGCGCCTCGACGGATATGTCTTGATGTGTATCAACCAGGTCCTCGTGGCTAGGGAACGGTGAGCATTGGTTTTGGAGAGAGTCAGCAAAGGCCTCAGCTTTGTCCGAATTTTTAGGAGAGCGTTGCCTTTAGTGTTGGTTTTGGCACAGCCCCAGGAAACGTGCTTAGCGTTAAGATCACCTGTCACTAGTGCAGGAGTGGTGCTTTTGAAAAAACCTGGAAGACACGTTAGGTCTCTGTCCAGGGGTGGTGAGTACAGGGAGAACACTCTGAATTGTGATGTCGACGTGTGTATTTCTACTCCAAGTGCCTCACTGGCAGGGAAGTCGGTTTGGACGGCCGAGTGACGGATGCCTTTGCGGACGAATATAGTGGCACTGTCGCAAGATATCTCGTTTGGACGATCTTGTCTGTAGATAGTGTAGTTTGGCAGGAAAAATGAGTCCTTTGGCTTAAGGTGCGTCTCGGTGATGTTTATTTCCTGGGTGTCTAGAAGTTGTTCAATTTCAAGAGCTTTGTTGCGAATGCTTCGTGCATTCCACGTTAGAACTTGGAGGTTTGGGTTGTTCATGTGGTTTACAGAATAGTCGCCGTAAGATTGGCGATAAATTAAGAAACTGTTGACTGGATGACTGTGTGTAGTGCATGGTTCAGAACAGGGCCAAGGAGTGACATCTGATTGTCTGTACTCTTGGTGGCTTGGGTTTAGCTCAATCCTTGCTTGCGCTGGTTCAGGATGTCGTTGGCCTGGCTGGCTGCTTTGGTGGGTAAGGGCTGTGACGCAGTCCTAGTGGTTTTGACTTGTGCTTTAGGGCAGCCTCGATAGGAAGACCAGTGGTCTCCTGAACAATTTGCACAAGACGGCTTGGCGTCCTTGACAGTTCTGGTGGTGCAGGCAAGAGAGGTGTGATTGCCTGAGCAAAGCGCGCACACCCACTGTGCGTGGCAGTAGTTTGCTGTGTGGTTGTATTTCTGACCTCACTTACACTGCGAAATGAGGAATGTCTTTTTCTTAGGTTCATCTCTTACGCTCAGGCACTCAGGAAGAGAGCTATCCAGATCTGGCGTCTCTTCTGTGTTATCCAGCTAGAAGAGAGAGAGGTAAAGGCTCTGATAAGGGTCGAACAAGATGATTGTTTTCAGATTTAAAGACGGGAACAATGATGATCTGCTACGTGCGGCTACCACAGACAGAATGTGATTGATGTGTGTTGAGGTGGGCTTGGTCTAAACTCGATCACGCTTATATATGTTAATCGAGCATGTATTTCACCGCTTAAAAGGAGATAATTATTAGGAGCTTGGCAACTTAGCGAGTAGAGCCCGAAGCGCGAGAGATGTAAGGTGCCACATGTGTTCTTCATAATATTAAGCACATGAAAAAGTTTTACTTACAAACGGAATGGGAAGATGATGTCAATGATAATAAGGAGCTATACGCATAGTAATTAATGAATATTGTATAGCTTATGAATAATATAAAAATAATTTATGAATAATATAACCCATAGTTTGGGAATATTAATTTTAAATTTGAGTTCAACATGAATTTTTTTTAAAATAAAAAACAAAAAGCTTTCAAGATTTATAATTTTTCTTTAAAAAAAACAACCACAAAAGCCAATTTTTTTTTTTTTAATAAGTTTTTGGACCCCAGCATTTATACAGCGTAGCTTATGAACCCCGACTTTTTTTGTAATATCATTAGGCTGATTGACTTACATAATTTATATTTGTGCATTGGCAATACAATTTAAATTCAGATCACTAATTTTACAAAGATTGTATTGCATTTTTTTGGATAAATAAGATTTTAATTGTTTGCCAAAGTTTTGTACATCTTTATCAGTGTGAAGAAATGGTTTTCTTACAGAGCATGGAGTTTTTAAAATATTTACTAGCCTTAAAAACGTTGTTCAGTAAGAAGTTAAGATTACAGAAATCCTTAACGAAAATTGTTTCCTTACGGAACGCACAATACTTAAGGAGTTTGGTAGTTTTACTAAGCTCATAATACTTTTTGTTTGTTTAGAAAAATTCGTTGAAACGTGAAAATAATTTTTTTTTGACGTGCTCTGTCTCTATTGTATACCAAACACATACTTTTATCATAATAATATAACTGTGTTGGGATTTTTATTATTAACGATTCTTATAATTATAGCTGTCAGACAAAATGCTGTGAGTTGCTTTTATTTAATTGAGATTATTGGTTGATTAAGTCATCGTAATTGTGTATTAGCTAATTCTTGTCTGCAGAACACTGTATAGTGTTGACATTTCTTTTTTTATTCCATGTGTGAGAAAGACATTATTATAATTAGTTATTAGGAAAACAAAACCCAATCATGTTTTAGCAAGAGGTCGTTGTAATCAAAATCTTGCTTCTTATACACTTAGTAGAAGTGTTGAGGGGTTGTGATAATTCAGCGTGGCTCCTGTATGTGACACATTTCATTTTTTAAGGGTAGTGAAATCAATAATTATCAGTTCTTATTATAAAGAATCATTCATATAATTTATTTTAGGTGTACAAAAATAAGGTTAAATAGTATTTAGTTTTAAGCAGATAGTTGCATTATGATATTTGTTTTTATTACGTGTAAAAAAAATCTGGAAACGTAAGACGTTTTGCCCATGATCGGATTAATGCCATCAATATATAATTCTAGTAAGTTTTAAGATTATAGAGAATTCACCTATTTCAATAAAACCATTTTAAAGAGATTAATCTCACGTAATTTTTAGCCTCTCACTCATAACGTTATTGTTATGACTGACATGTAAATAAATTTAAAAGAAGAGTTCTTAGAAACAAGAAATGATTACAAACCTAACTACAACTTTTAATAAATATCAGAATTAAGTCTTCTGAGAAGTGCTCATGAATAGATCTAGCTTGGGAAATAGTGAAAAAAATCTAATTTTCAGTTAAAGTTTAGAGGTTAAAACTTAAAGCACGCAAATTACGAAGTCTCCCAGTAACCACAAAAAAATATTTCTGTACTCCATAAAACTACGTCACATATTCATGTCAAACCATTAAATTGACCTATAAGAATTCTTCCTAAATGTATGCAAGTGTTTTTTTAAAAACCTCACAACACTAAATTTGTATATCTAATTCATAGTGTTAATTTGTTTATCAAACTCCAAATCAGAAGATTGAAAGACAGAATATTTTAATTCATAAAAGTGTTAACTTTTTTTTTCATTACTATGTTTGGTTTAGTTACGTTAGTCGCACTCCACGTTTTCATTTATAAATTTTTAATCTTTAGAAAATTTTTCCACAGTTTTTTACAATAGTTTCTTTTGATTTGTAACTTTTTTTAAATTAATTTAAACGTTAACAAGATATTAATAAAGGTGGTATCATCACACCTGTACTACTTATTTATGTGACATTAGACTATCACTTCAAAAAATATCGGGTGATGAAGTTGCCACCGATCAAGTAACCTGTATCTTTTCGTAAACTATCACATTATTGATAAGATATTATAGAATATTGCCTGGTGAACCTCCATTTTCTTGATATCATTGAAAAGCTCATGATTTTTATTTTTTCAGTACCTAGTTTTATAATAAGAGTTACAGTGTGATTTGAAAGATATTGTTTTGAATGTCATCATGATTGAATGGCTGTCTATAAGAGACCAAGTTAAACATTAATTTCTAAGTGATTTATTTTTAATAAATTGCCTGGCAACATAGTTTAAAATTTTGTGAAATGATTCAGTTAATATTTAAGTGTGATTTCTGCAAGTTTTGTTAATACTTGGTGTATTTTAATTTTGTGATAAGCCACCTTAAGTTCATACAAAATTCAAAACCATTGATATGTTATAGGGTCGTCGTAATTCCAATTTCGCTTTTGATATACTTCGTAGATGGAAATGCTCTTCGTGATTCTGCGTCGATCTTGTATGTAACACATTCTTATTTTTGTTATTACCACATATAATAAAGGACTAGAAACATTTCATTGAAATGGTTGTCAATAATACAAGTCCACAAACATTGTGTCTAGAAACATTATTTGTAATATAACCAAATAATGAAGTGCTGTTGCAATTATATTTTCTAATAGTTTTGGTCTATTCAACGTTGGACTTTGTTGACACAATAAACTTAAATTGACAATCTAACGTTAGTGCATCCTACTACTTACTACCTTCTTGAATATAATTAAAAAGTAGAAAAATATATAAAATAAAACTATGGAGAGTAGCCACACATACTAATTTCAAGAATCAGTTGAAATAAACTTTAAACTTTAAACTTGTAGCACGAGAATTTTCAAGATTTCAAGTGGTTGCCAGTATTTTATAGAGAATTTTACTTAGCTATGGACAAAGTACGTCATGTTTAAAAAATGAATGAATAACATTGGCTTGAACATTGATGAGAAGAACAATAACGTTTTATTAAAGATGTAAGGTCAGCAAACAATCGCGTAGAAGGCTGTGCCACTTGGTGAGTAAAAATCAGTGAACAGTGGGTGCTGGAGCTCCTTAAAATGAAGTTATACTTTTATGATATTATATTACAGACAATAAATAAATGGAAATACCTTGCATAAAATCATATAAGTAACCCATTGCGATGTATCGAAGGTAGTGCAGTTACCATTTAAATTATGATACACAATACTTGGATGTGGGTTCAATAAGTATTTTAATATCAAATCAATAAATAATTATAAGAAATATATTATGTAGATAAGAAACGTTAACATTAAAGCCATGACAGGACGTGCTGCCAGGCTGGCCAGTATAAGACTGTGCGCTTTCATCAAATCTTCCGATGATTTCAAAATAACTTCCTACTGCCTACGCTGATTACATTTCTGACGTCACGCTCGCATCTGTCACATATGATCGCAAACTTATTCTTCAAACTTATAACAAAATTATTGCAAGCGTTGTTACATATTTGCGCTCCTGTAAACCTTTCTAATCTTTTCTCCCGCTAACTTTGATAAACGTTCTTAACTCAAAAAAACACCTCAGTAGGAATGAAAAAGTTGTGAAAGAATAAAATGGAATGCAAATCAAATAATGTATTCATAGTACCTCGTATCAATAAACCTATAATAGAAAAAACATAAGAAAAGTGTAAAACTGCTTGAAAAAAATTTTTAATTAAAAAAAAAATTCATGTAAACAACTATTAATTCATATATTTTAAAACGCACAATTTAATAGAAACAAACATTTATTTTTATGAATACATAAAAAAGCTGGTGCTGAAAAAATTGTATGTAAGTCTTAAAGAAAATTATAAAGTTATATAAAAAGTAATTAAGTTAGTTAGATAAATGAATATTTTAGTAATTAATATAGCTAATAAGTTAACTCAATTAACTAACAAACAGTAAAATAATGTTTAAATTGAAAATAAGTGACGAACCACACTAAAAAAAAAATAAATGAATATTTTAGTAATTAATATAGCTAATAAGTTAACTCAATTAATTAACAAACAGTAAAATAATGTTTAAATTGAAAATAAGTTACGAACCACACTAAAAAAAGAAAAAACCAATTTCCTTACATCAGGATTACTTGTAGCAGAGTTTGTAATGTACTCGGCTCGTGTGCAGGAGGTTGCCGGTTCAAATCACACGGAAATCATTTTTTTTCTTGGAATTACTTGTAGAATAAAAAATTGTAATTTAATGAAAAAAAGAAAATTAAAATTCTATTTCTTCATGTATACGTGTTGACGGAGTGGTGTAGAGTGGACTGGCACAGAAAGGCCCGACGAAGCATGGGAAGAGGAAGTGTAGGGGGTACTTGTGCAGTATGGTAAAACGGGGCGATGTAAAAACGTCTGGTGCAGCACGGTATCGGCGGCGGGGCTGGGGGGGGGAGAGAAAATGAAAAAATCACTTTCCACAGAAAACATTTTGTTTGAAAATTTCTTAAAGATGTCTTCTAGATGGTGAATATCCACTTGAAAAACGTCTTTGATGTCGTACCCGAATAGAAATAATCCTCAGTGTAGGATCCATTCCGGATCCGGACCCAGACGTACTAGATCCGGGCTAGATCCGTTAATGGATCCACTTACGATCCATTTACTGGACCTCCGGGTAACGGATCTTATATGGATCTAGTCCGAATCAGGCATACGATGATATTTGAGGTTAAAGCTTATACTGATTGTTGTGTGTGCTGATTAGGTATTCTATACCTATTTATGTTTTAAAAGTAAATTTCAGTTAAAAAAACAGATGGGCCTGCAATATTTTATAAACATACACACATATAGTTGCTATAATTACACCGACTTATTTATGAATTTTATTACACAAGAATTTTCATGCAAACTTAAAATCATTCTTACGTATTCGATTGCAACGATCCATAATATTTTACGTTTATTATTTTTGTTTGGTTAATATAATGTTCAAAAAATTAATGCATATATAGTTATTTGAAATGGAACAAACAAACTTTTAATTTGATAAGGTACATGCTGTATATACGCAGGGTATGTTAATAACTTTTAATTCTCTCTTAACTATTACTTAATAAGAAAGGTGTGATGTTGGAGAATAAGGAAAGCTGTTGAGTCAAAGCACTGTGCAATTAAAATCAGAAATTAATGTACTAAATTATCGTAGTTATTTTAATAGACTCATATATAAGCGTGGCACATTTTATCATGTACCAATATCTAATAACCAAGTATTTTACTTAGTTGGAAAATGTTTTGGTAATGACGTGCATTTAAAAAAAATTTTAAATAATGCTGGAACTGTAAGGATATCCTACGACAGTTTTCTTCTGCATATACGTCTTTGAGCTAGCATATTTGTCATGACCAGTAGAAAGACGATACATGCTTTTAAACCAGTTTTTTATTGTCTCAATAATTATTACTACGAGTGAGTCCTGATGTACAAGTCGGTCGCTGTAATCCCATTACTCCTGTTTATCGCTACATGTCACCAGAAAAATATTCTTTTCATACTTTTAAGAAAAATTTTAGATAATCTGTTTGTGAAGTTTAACTCCATGCTAGCAAAACGATGTTGTCGGCATAATACAGATGCATTATGTAAGACGGTAGCATTCCGAAAATTCGCTTTTAATGTCAGTTCGACAAATTGTGGTATAAAAAAGCATGTATAATGGTCCTTTTGTTGCATAGTTATCTCAAGTTTTCTGAAATTATGTTTGAAACTGTAGAATTTTTATTATACTATCTATCAATCTATCTACAACAAAATCATTACATTATACATTGTTGGTCCTTTAATGAACATAATGTGAAAAACTTAATAGTTATACGACATGCATAAAAAAATTTTTAAATTGTATTGACATATAATGATGCATTTTATGTTCAGCTAATGAAATTTGGTTTTGTTATTTAATTTCTATTGTTATTAACAAATGTTGAACCACGTATTTATTTATGTTGAATAAAATGCATATAAACAAAAATATTTGCAAGCTTTTGAATTGAAATAAGCTGTGACACTCACGCAAATTTATTATCGACAGTAACAGTGTGTTTTTAATCGCAAATCGTCAAAACTGCAAACCTACGTTGCGTTATTACAGACATCAAAAGTTTTACCTTAGGGGTTTGGAAATGTTATGCATCAATAGTACACTATATATTGTAACAATTAATTTGATAAGGTACATGCTGTATGTACGCAGGGTATGTAAATAACTTTTAATTCTCTTTTAACTATCACTTAAAAGAATAGGTGTGATGTTGGAGAATAAGAAAAGCTGTTGAGTCATAGCACTGAGCAATAAAAATCAGAGATTAATGTAATGAATTACCGTGGTTATTTTATTAGACTAATATATAAGCGTGGCACATTTTATCACATATTTTATCTGAAGTTGAGTAATGTTTTAGTAATGACGTGCATTTAAAAAAAAATTTTTTTAAATGCTAGAATTGTAAGGATATCCTACAACGGTTTTTTTCTGCATACACGTTTTTGAGCGAGCATATTTGTCATGACCAGTAGAAAGACGATACACGCTTTTAAACCGGTTTTTTATTAACACAATAATTATTACTACGAGTGAGTCCTGATGTACAAGTCGGTCGCTGTAATCCCATTACTCCTGTTTATTGCTACATGTCACCAGCAAAATTTTCTTTTCATACTTTTAAGAAAAATTTTATATATCCTGTTTGTGAAGTTTAACTCCATGCTAGCAAAACCATGTTGTCGGCAAAATACAGAGCGTTATGTAAGACGGTAGCATTCCGAGAATTTGCTTTTAATGTCAGTTCGACAAATTGTGGTATAAAACAGCATGTATAATGGTCCTTTTGCTGCATAGTTAACTCAAGTTTTCTAAAATTATGTTTGAAACTGTGGAATTTTTATTATACTATCTATTAATCTGTCTACAACAAAATCATTACATTATACATTGAAGGTCCTTTAATGAACAGAATGTAAAAAACTGAATAGTAATACGACATGCATGAAAATATTTGTAAATTGTATTGATATATGATGATGCATTTTATGTTCAGCAAATAAAATTTGGTTTTATTCTTAAATTTCTATTGTTATTAACAAATGTTGCACCACGTATTTATTTATGTTAAATAAAATGCAAAAAAACAGAAATCCTTGCAAGCTTTTGAATTGAAGTAAGCTGTGACACTCACGCAAATTTATTATCGACAGTAACAGTGTGTTTTTAATCGCAAATCGTCAAAACTGCAAACCTACGTTGCGTTATTGGAGACATCAAAACTTTTACCTTAGGGGTTTGGAAAAGTTATGCATCAATAACACACTATATATTGTTACAATTAATTTGATAAGGTACATGCAGTATATACGCAGGGTATGTAAATAACTTTTGATTCTCTTCTAACTATTACTTAAAAGAATAGGTGTGATGTTGGAGAATAAGAAAACCGTTTGAGTCAAAGCACTGCGCAATAAAAATCAGAGATTAATGTAATGAATTACCGTGGTTATTTTATTAGACTAATATATAAGCGTGGCACATTTTATCACATATTTTATCTGAATAACAAGAATTTTACCTAGTTGAGTAATGTTTTAGTAATGACGTGCATTTAAAAAAAAATTTTTTTAAATGCTAGAATTGTAAGGATATCCTACAACGGTTTTTTTCTGCATACACGTTTTTGAGCGAGCATATTTGTCATGACCAGTAGAAAGACGATACACGCTTTTAAACCGGTTTTTTATTAACACAATAATTATTACTACGAGTGAGTCCTGTTTTACAAGTCGGTCACTGTAATCCCATCACTCCTTTTTATCGCTACTTGTCACCAGCAAAATATTCTTTTCATACTTTTAAGAAAAATTTTAGATAATCTGTTTGTAAAGTTTAACTCCATGCTAACAAAACGATGTGGTCGGCACAATACAGATAAGTTATGTAAGACGGTAGCATTTCCAGAATTCGCTTTTAATGTCAATTCGACAAAATGTGGTATAAAAAAGCATGTATAATGGTCCTTTTGCTGCATAGTTAACTCAAGTTTTCTAAAATTATGTTTGAAACTGTGAAATTTTTATTATACTATCTATTAATCTGTCTACAACAAAATCATTACATTATTCATTGTAGGTCCTTTAGTGAACATAATGTGAAAAACTGAATAGTAATACGACATGCATGAAAAAATTTTTAAATTGTATTGATATATAATGATGCATTTTATGTTCAGCAAATGAAAGTGGTTTTATTTTTTAATTTATATTGTTATTAACAAATGTTAAACAACTTATTTATTTATGTAAAATAAAACACGAAAAACAGAAATCCTTGCAAGCTTTTTTATTGAAATGAAGCTGTGACACTCACGCAAATTTATTATAGACAGTAACAGTGTGATTTCAATCGCAAATCATCAAAACTACAAACCTACGTTGCATTAATGAAGACATCAAAACTTTTAACTTAGGTCTTTAGAAAAGTTATGCATTAATAGAGCAGTATATATTGTAACAATTAAATTGATAATGAACATGCTGTATATACGCAGGGTATGTTAATAACTTTTAATTTTCTTTTAACTATTACTTAATAAAATAGTAGTAATATTAGAGAATAAGGAAAGCTGTTGAGTCAAAGCACTGCGCAATAAAAATCAGAGATTAATGTTATAAATTACCGCGGTTATTTTAATAAACT
>NW_019379666.1:779489-803818 GCF_000648655.2 Copidosoma floridanum
AATACTGGCACCTTATTATCATTACCTTTTGTCTGCTATAGAAAACAGTTTCCCTTTGTATAAGCATGTTCTACATTTAATAAAAAATCAAAAAAATAGAGTTTTGATTCTTTAGGATTATATATTAAAAAACCTTTATTCTCTTACGGACAACGTTGCTTTACTAAGATGTAAGGATTCAAAAAGAATTTTTATTCAAATTGCATCCGAGGATAAATCAGAAATTAAGAATTTTATTTAGCTTAAAATTTTCCATTTTTAGTAATTCAAAAATATGTAACTTCAAGATCGTCACATCAAAACAGACGTATGTTTATTCATAAAAACCATGAAAAATAAACATGTGAAAAATGTGGAAAGGGTTTTAAAAGAACAGATGGGTTAAAATGACTTAAAATGTCAAAACATTAAACTAACAGAATGAATTATTGTTTTAAAAGCCTAATTGTGTTTGTCTATTTTATAACACCTCCTACTAAATTCTGTCTTTTCCTTAATAAAGTCCTCAAGTAATCAAGAATTTTATATTTGGGTAAAGTAGACATGGACCAGAAAGAGATTTGAAATGTAAAAGCTTAAGCAAGATAAACAAATAATGGTACTTCAGAGACACATAATTAGTAGGGGGGAGCAAAAAGACAGAGAGAGTCCTATGATCAGTGACTTAAAAAATCCTAAAAACGAGGTATGACTTAGGTACTAAATTGCGTATATTTTTTAAAATTTATGATGGTAAAACGTTAGATAAATAAGTATTGTATTGGGGGGAGGTGGAGGGGGAGCAAGGGGGAGCTGAGGGGGAGCGGGGGGAAGCTCACTCAAATGTAACTTTATTAAAAATGACGTTAAAACAAGCAAATAACTACGTAAATCGAGGGAGAGCGGGAGGAGTGAGACTCACTTTCGTTAATACAACTACATAATATAGGGAGATATATATATGTGTGTGTTTGTTTGGCGTGTGTGTGTGTGTGTGCGTATGTGGATGAACATGTAGATATGTACATATATTACCTTACGGTTGCGTACGTAGGCAGGGAGGAGGACGTATGCTGGATTTGACGTATGCTGGTATGGGCCTAGTTAACTATGTACAAGTTGATTTTATCAGGCCTTTTAGTTGCATACATTTTATCTAGACCATACTCATAACTTCACGTTCAAGTAGCATTATGATACGTCAGATTTCTGAACATTACGGATTCTATCAAAATGACGTATAAAATTTTACGGAGGCAACGATTGTTTTTTCTCAGAAGACATATTTAGCCCATTTGAAAATGTAGTTGCAGTAATTTAGTATTAGCAATTGTTAAATGAACTCATTTTTCTTGGTTCAGTCACATACATTCAAAATATGAGTGAACATGATTTTTGTGCTTATAGCTTCATATTAATACTTCGTATTCAAGTTTTTCATTATCTTGTTATTTTATATGAGAGGAAGAATTGAAGATAAAGCACTGTTTAATTTTATGTCGGTAGTAGAATGTGCAGATTTTTGTTGTAGTTTTTCAGATGGGATGAAGAGGAGAAATCTTCATAGACAAATTGGGTTCACGAAACACTGGAACAGTATTCTATTTAACAGACAAGTTTGGCGCCTACTAACTAAAATTAACCTCCTTGTATAAGACCAACTTATATCATTTTGTCTCCCAGAAGCCTATTAAAGAAAGTAAAAAGGGAAGGAAGGAAGAATGAACTGAAAGCTGATGCTTACCACACTCTTAAAAGGATGAGAGAAGAGGTACTCATGCTACGGGGCAAAATGAGTAAAGTGATGGATGTCCATGTTAGAAGGGGTAAGCAGTTATGGAAATAAATGTGAGTGAAGTGGTATTAACATTGATCGTGTATATAAGAATTCCAGGGTTTTATTATTGAATGCGTTATGCAGAAGTATTATGCAAAAATATATTTTTCTAGAAAAAGAGAGAGATATATAGGTGGATACCAAATTTATTTACGTCATGGTTTGCAAAGACCATATAGCTAATTCACATCTTATGAAATATAGATGATTTACAAGGTAGTAATACATAACATAATAACTAAAAATTACGGCATCTATGAGCACTATACGTAATTTTATTATTTTAATTAAAGAATACAAAATATGTATCTAAAATACCAACAAATCTAAGCAAAAATACACAACAAGAATCATAATTTAGAAGCATCAAAACCTGAAATATCACTTTACTCTTAGTTATTAGAATTCATTTTTGCTATATGAACAAAAAGCTTAGATGGGGTTTGGAGGATTCGAGGAGATTGTGGTAGTCAAGTAAGTTGTGCAAGATCTAAGTTCGTAACAATTTGAATTGTATCTAAATGATCATCCTTATGCACATATACTTTGCCTTTATGTACCCATGTATATATGTAGCCTTGTTTATTTGCTTTATCTTTGGCCGATAGAAGTATAGTAAAAGTCCATATACAGCCCATTATACCATTTCGTGAAATTGCATAGTCAAATTTACGTTTGAGTCCGGGTAAATTGACTTATAGTTCACCTCTCCAAATGTAGTTTTTGCTCACAAAACATAATCTTGCGTCGCAGATGATTTAAAAACAATAATAAATGAACGGTAGGTTGAGACAGCATTGCTAGAAATGCTCTGCTGTCCCTTTTTAACAATTTGCTTTATAATGCAAAGATCTAATACATCATGATATAGTTAGGGAACTTTGATTAAAGTTAAAAGAGTACGAGTGATATCATCGAGAGACTTGTCTGACGAAGAAGAAAAGCCAGTCACCCTGAGCTTGATTAAAGGTGTGTTGCTTATTGCTTGTTGCTTCTTTAAGCATCTCAATTTCAGAACGCAAGGCAGCATTTTCACATTCTAAGGCAGCGATACGATTTTCCCAGCTAGATGACTGGCTGGTGATATTGTTTAAGCGATCATCAATCATATTAAAACGAAGAATATTTTTAGATCTTAGACTGTGAATTGATCTCATTTATTCCAGGAATCGCTGGTTATCACCAAAGGTCTGCCACCCAAATGGCATATTTTCTTTGACAGGGGCCCTGACCCTACTACCAGAGAGAGATAAAGAGAGAGAAAGAAAGAGAGAGAAAAGCTCATGTTAGGTAAAGGCCAGACTGCTCTTAAGAAAAACCTCTGGATCAAGGCATCGTACCGAGTAATCGTGACGCCTGAAGATCACGAGTGGGTTAACGAACAATTGGATTCTGCCACACTGAGCGTGTTAAGTGTTTCGTATAAATGAATGTGGAAATTTAGTGCGAGTGTAATATGCCCAAATCTCAGTAATCACCGGAAGGTTAGCTACCTGTTATGGTAGAATTTCGTAGGAATTTGCCCAATTCTTGGGAGTCAGCGTCACCACCTGTCCAATGCAGAAGGACCTCCTTGAATCAGAGAAAATATGATGTGCAGTTCCTCATTATTGGTGTAAGCGTACGTAGATTATGTGTTATTGAGGGTGCTAAGTAATTTTCTAGCCTTCTTGAGACCATGATGAGTAGTTTTTTGAAGTCAGCCATACCTCTGAAAGCATGGGTGAGAGTATAAGTGCGAAAATATGTATCCATGTAAAGGAGGCGAAATAGCGATAATACACCTGTATTCTAAGTGTAAAATAAATTGTATTACTCTAAACTAAGTACTCTGCATTTCGATATTTACTTTGCTAGTCGTACGTTGGTATCCAACCAACAGCTCATAGCAAAAGCCCCCTTTGAAGACGATATTTCAGATAAAGAGTCAGCAGAGCTAATGATTGTTAGTGTAGATTTTCTTTTGAGAGAGGTCATTGAGATAGCTTTATAATTATTCGCCATCGGTACCATAGATCCTGAAAATACCTCATTACATGCTCACATGTCTTCATGATACTTACTTGCATATTTTAATGCTAAGCGTTGTTTGCGTAAAATTTTTCCGCCTTCTGACCTCAAAATAGCACCTTCGCCACTTGATTTTGGATTCTCAGGCGGAAAAATATTATACAAAACTCGTTCGAAAAGGCTTGTTTACGAATCTCGTTACGGCCCTCACCTTCGGCTCGTGCCGTAAACCTCTCGGTTCGTAAATTAAAGCCTTTGCAAACTCTTACGCAATATACTATTACGCGTGATTATTTAAGGCACTTAATAATAGAATATTTTATATGTCATATCATTACCATTCAGAAGTTATTTAATTTTCTTCTCTGAGCAAGTATGCGCATCGCACAAATATTTATAAAAATAAAATTTTTTATTTTCAGGAAGTCTTTGAACAAGGTTGATGTCACAGAAGTGGTTAAATTACCAAATCGTCAATGTTACTTGATTGCTGTCCGAGTTATAGATGTAGATATGAAGTCCTTGGAAGTCATTAGAAAACATTATCAAAGAGACAATGATGTACTTGAAGCGTGCATTGAAGACATAAAAAAAAAATCAAAATTGTACAACGAATAGATAATGCAAAACATTTTAATGACAGAAATTTTATGAACTAACTTAAAATTTAGCAATTAAGCGTTAAAGTTTGATTATGATATTTTTTGGAAATAAGAAAGTGTTTTATATAATTATCATATGTGCATCATCAGCGTACTATCACACACAGCACGAAGACTTAATGTACACTGTTAGAAATTCTATTATTATTACAACTATTGACGACCGAATTTCTGAATAACGATTTACAAACATGTAATATAATCGGAAAGTCAGAATCTCGTATGCCAAGTTTCAGAAACATTTTTAAAATTAAGAATGTATTAAATTTTAATGTGCAACTTCTGTGATTGCCTATTACATTGCGGATTTGATATATCATTTCAGAATTTCATTCTCAATTCATATTCAAAATTAACAAACTTGGAATAGAAATTTAAGAATAATATGTATATTTCAATGACGTATTGAAATTTAAGAACAGAGTACCTAACTAATGACNTTTGAAACTTAAAAATTGTATTTGATATCATCAGTGCATAACAAAATTATGTTTCAATGACGTACTTGTAGAACTGCTTCAATTACATTTGTTTAAAAAGTACCCCCGGAATTTCTAACAGTGTAAGTAAAGCAGCGCAGCTTAGGCAGAGTATAGTCAGGTATTAACCTAGTAGGTTCAGTGTTTACTTCAACTTCATGCATCTATGATAATGCTGTTGCTATTTATTATAGTCCATTACGTATAAACGCATTGAAGAACTGTAGTTAATATTCTACCAAATTACTGACCTAATAAAATCAATCTTATTATTATTTTTCATATATTATTGTGAAATTAAAAACTTCTGCGTATAGGGTTGTATCTCAATGCTCAAAAAAATTATAACAATTTATTTAAGTGTGGCGTGTACCAAATTATCCTGTAGCCTTTCCTGCATACTTTACTGAAGAATTGTCTGATGACAATTATTAACTACTTTACTAAAATTGAAGTATTTTTCAACAATTTTTAGAAAACTGTAAATTAGAAAACTGTCCTACCACAAATAGCACTGTACGACAACTTTTAATTTTTCATCTACTAAACTAATCCAAAATTAACAAACTTGGAATAGAAATTTAAGAATAATATGTATATTTCAATGACGTATTGAAATTTAAGAACAGAGTATTTAACTAATGACTGATGTATGCATTTAAAAAAATACTTGCGATGAGTACTTCAAGATTTCGTAACAATAAATGAATATTTGTTTGAAATTTAAAAAATGTTATTGAAATAGACAGTTTTTATAAATTAATTGAGGGCAGTGTTTCTAACAACCAAGAGTTCTCGCGCATGAACACAACGGTTTTACTCTCTCTCCGACCAGGCTGGCAGTGGAGGGAGAGCTCCCCCTACCTTTACCTTTAACCCAAGCTCCCCTCGCTCTAACAGCTTAAATATAATCTTACATCTTAGAGGGGTATACTCGTCGTTGGTCGAGTGGGCTACGTCTTTTGCCCGCGTATAGAATCTGACCAATATGCCATCGATTCTTTATGAATGCATTTTTTTTTTTTTTTTTACTTTTATCATTCATTCAAGCGACATTTTTTACAATAGTCATTTTATTTATTAAATACTTTTTCGAAAAGCATCACATTTTTTGTATGAAAATAATCTTTGGATTTCTTTAAATTCGATTTATAATTTAAATAATGTAATGTTAAACACAAAATATTTTTTGGTATGTTTATAATAATATTTTTGACTTGTTTATAAACTTTCTCTTCGAGTAAAAAAACTTTTTTATCATGTCTTTACATGCTGGTGCAGCAAATAATATTTTTTCCATACCACCTTGCTGAAAGTATCTTGGTGCATTGTTTTTTAAAGAAAAAATTAAAATTCTACACCAATACTTAATTTAAAAAAAACTAGATAATGTGACATAGAATTAAGTAAAATTTATTTAAAGTTATGCTTAGCACTACTGGAATAGCTATTTTTTTTCAATATTTACCATTCATAGTAAACTTAGAAACTTTTCAAATAATTAAACTCTCAACTAGTCTCCTTTAGTAATAAAAATATTTATTATATAAAATATCTATTACGAGTGGAATTAGGCGTAGAAAACCACTTGAAGAAAAAATATATCAGCAAAGATAATTACAGTGCTAAAGGTATTTTTTATTGAATTTTACTAAATTCTATGTCACATTATCTAGTTTTTTTTAAAACTAANTTACTGCATCCAAATTATCAGACTTGACGGATAACATGGACTTTGCGGATGTACAAAATATCTATAGACAACGTACTACTAAGCTGCAAATGATAAAACAAACGTATTTTCTTACACAACATCACTGTTATAAATTCCCAGCATGTTTGTAGCCTTTTAAAAGTACAATCGAACACAAGTCTATATCGATGGTTTTCCACACAGATACATGATAACTCGTTCAAAGCCCGAGAAAATGGGAAACCCCCGCTGACAATATTATGTGCCATGCAACACACTTCCGAATCATAGCAGCACTCGGGATGGGGTTTATCGGAGCGCGCCAGCATTCTCGAGTGTGCACGTATACCTGAGATACACGTAGTCAAGGTGTTTCCCTTACAAAGAATAAAAAATAAAAAAAAAAAAAAAAAATGCATTCATAAAGAATCGATGGCATATTGGTCAGATTCTATACGCGGGCAAAAGACGTAGCCCACTCGACCAACGACGAGTATACCCCTTTAAGATGTAAGATTATATTTAAGCTGTTAGAGCGAGGGGAGCTTGGGTTAAAGGTAAAGGTAGGGGGAGCTCTCCCTCCACTGCCAACCTGGTCGGAGAGAGAGTAAAACCGTTGTGTGCATGCGCGAGAACTGTTGTAGGTCCCTTGGGCCGCAAAATAGCCCCAGTGGTGATGGCGCTAATGTGACGAAAACTACTATTTCATGCTTTGGGCGTTTTTTAAAACATTTTGACGTTTATTGCGCCCTCAGTAGAAAAAATAGGGTTCGCACCTGGTGCGCATCCATCCAGGGCAAGCAAAAGGACATCTACCCCTGACATATCGTACAACTATACAGATATACAATACAACACCAGCTAGTGTCGTTCTCAAACGCTAGGTGTCAGGGCGAGAATTAGAAACTCGCAAAAGAAAATATCATGTTCAGTTTATAAGTTTCCGGTGAGTCTCCTTATTAAGAACCGTGTACTTCCCAGAGGTTCACCTCCAGCCTGATCAGGTCAATCGGCTGTCAGAAAAATTCTGTAATAGGGATGCAGATGGTCCTGATCTCATTTGATGATGATATGAACTGGTGGGCAATCCCTCTCGCGAAAATGGCGGCTAAAAGCCAACATTTTCTGATAAGGGGGGCCAACACCAAGGCGTTGGAATATAATACAAGGCTTGTGACCAAATGCATGTGCGATCAGTTCGGTTTTCGACTGATCCCACAATTCTTCAGCTATGTTGTTACTGATTGCTAGCACACCAACCATTCAGCTAACGACAGCTCCCATGCACATAATTCATATAAATCTTTGGAAAATTCCACCTGGGTGGAATGAAATTCATAGTAAGTATAGCTCGGTACCTATACAATTAAAAATAATTTTGGAACATTAATAATGTAACTTAATATTACATTATAAAACAGTCATTGAAAATTAAAAAATGTTGTGGTTGCTAGTTTACAAAATATTATTGCGCGCAATGTAACTTTCAAAACGTATTTTAAACAAAATTTGTGAAACAAAAAGTCTGCAATATGCCATAACATATCGTAATATACTATTTCATAACATTATATGATATTCCAAAACATTTTGAATTTTTACAAAACGAAATTAAATTTAAAATATTTATTAAATGCTGTTTTAAAATACTTTTAGCTCGTCTTTATCAATAACAGTTTTGTAATTTTTGATAAATTTTTGAAACTTAAAAATTGTATTTGATATCATCAGTGCATAACAAAATTATGTTTCAATGACGTACTTGTAGAACTGCTTCAATTACATTTGTTTGAAAAGTACCCCCGGAATTTCTAACAGTGTAGTTCACAATATTCACTAAACTTTTAATCACTAAAAGTTTTAATATTCATCCACATGTATTAATCGAATATATTTTGTTTGCAATACATCGTAAGAATAAGATACGGTATAATTAGAATTATCTTTTCATTATACGTAAGATATTTTAAACAAAACATTCTATACAGGTGCGAGAGGCTCAAGAAAAGGTTTAATTTTTTGTTATTTATCTTTTAAAGTCAAAAACAGGACAGTTCTGTCTCCCCGTAGGTGTGTAGGGCTACTGACACTGCCGTCGTTTTTATTGTTTNATAATTTTTCCATTGCATTCGTCTTTCATTAGACTTAATAATTTTTTTCTAATATTTTTTTTATTTTTCCAAGGCATGTTAAAGTCGTTGTGGCTTGCTAAATCCGATATATTGAACTCTTAAATATTTTTTTCATCAATTTACAAATATTAATATTTGATACTTCATACATCAGATTATCTAAATCAGTGTAAAGACTTCATTCTTGGCACTTTGACGTTTAGTACTATTCAAATCTATATATTTTTTTAGCCATGGACTCTGATTAAATGGTAAAACTTGATGAATTTTCCAGCAATTTAACATGCCTTGGAAAAATAAGCCAATTTCAGCATGATCATTTACAGTAGAAATATCCAACTGATTAATATTTTCCATCCACTGAAAACCATTTTGATTTCTATGGACTTTCAATTAATTATTATTAATAAATGAAAGAAGATACTAAATTTTTATAAATGCCATTAAATAGGGCATTCCCTGACGAATCGGTCGGTATAAATAACTCATTTTTGATAAAAATGTCATTTACGGCTTTTTTCCGTGTCACGGTAGTACTTTCGAACCGAGCAAAAATTAAATGCGCACGAAGTTGATTGTAGAAGTGTCAATAAATGTAAAATAATACTTTCCGATAAAATGAAAAAATGACCATTCACTAGAATTTTAAAACTTGACGTACAAAAACTATGCACCTTTCGTTGTGTGTGCAGTTTTCGAATGTTTACTAGAATCTGTTAAAACTAAGCGTTTTTGAGGTAAAGATTAAGTCATAGCCTAACCGTACAGATTGTTGACGTCGTAAAACATAATGTGTCTTTTATTTTTACTAGGTTAATAGCCTTCTTTCATATACGAATTGTTTGATTTTGCATATCGATTGCAACACTGACTTAATCTACCCTGTATACCTCGCTCAACAAATATAAGCATGTCGATGTCAGTTAAAAAATTTTAAGTCACCTGTAACATAGATATCGTACAGAAATTTTTATTTTGTTTATATTTTTTTTCTTTGAATAATATGAACTACCTTTGTATATTGTATTTCAGCATTCCGTCTCAAGTTAGACCAGGTGTTATATACTAATGTGCAGGGTCTAGTCCATACGCTGCAAAACAATTTTTTCGTAAGTTTTCAAATACTTCAACAAGAAGCAATACATCTGTTTTGAAGTACAAATCGAAGTACTGTTCAAGCGTTACGTTATTAAAAGCACTCCAAACTTTTTTTGCATATTCGTACTGTTTATCAGATATATATATGGGCTTCCTTGAGTTTTTAGAAAGAGGAGACATAATCATATGGAAATACTCCTTTTCTTCCTTTGTTTTAAATAAATTTATCTGTTTTACTGTAAATTTACTGTCATCTAAAAATATTTTTTTCAACGTGTCGAATTCTAGATAAGATGACAACTTGTCGAGGGAAGAAGCCATGCACTTAAACAAACATTAAAAGAAGGCAGAATATCAGTCAATTCGCAAATAGATCGTGGGAAAAACTTCTACAATTTAAATTTCAAAATATTGCAACGGTCAATGATAAAGAAGTATCACAAAAGCCTTACCAGTTAAATGCGCATGATCGCAAAGACTTGGATATTATTGTTAATGAGTATAAACGAGTTGGAATTGTAACTGAAACGGATTCCTCTTATGCTAGTCCTGCATTTTTAGTAAGGAAGAAAGATGGAATACCCCGTATGGTAATTGACTTTAGAAGGCTTAATGCCGTGACGAAATCCGTTTCCTTTCCAATTCCAAATCTCGATGATTTGCTGGATAAACTGCATGACGCGAAATTATTTGCTGTATTAGACTTAGCCTGGGGCTATTTACAAATTCCTCTGACCGAGAAGGCTAAAGAAAAAACCGCTTTTATAATAGAGACTTTATTATAACAATTCGAACGTGCGATAGAAACTTTAAATGTTCATAGAAAAGGGTTTCAAAAAAATGGAGCTGTACGAATTCATAGTAGCAATAAATTTCATAAAATTATTGCTCCAATACTTAATCTCGGTGTCAGTAAAAAGGATAACTGGCTGCTACGTTGTTATAAGACGGCTCGAATACTGCAGCAAGTAGATTATATTTACTGGAACAATCTAAATGAACTAGTAGATCGTTTACGATTACTAACTGCTGAAAAGTCAGAGGACAGTCGTAGATGGACAGTATGACTTAGATAATAAAAGACTGTGCAATGTTGGAACGCTAAAACAGCCTTAAGATGCTTACTTAATTAAAACAATTAAAAGTAATGAAAAAGAAATAGATAGCTTTCAAATTTTTCTGTACAATTTACAAAAAAAGTGTTCATTTATTTATGCTGATCCAGCAAACGTAGACATAGACATTTAATACATGGAGCAAATAGTTGAGGAAATCCATAAGGCAGCAAAGCGTAATTATCCTCGCAAAAAAATTAACATACATGGTTTAGACGAGATTTGGCAAGCAGACCTTGTAGAGATGCAGCCTTACGCTTCCGAAAACAAAGGATGTCGGTATGTGATCACTGTAATAGATATTTTCTCCAAGTACGCATGGGCTTTACCAATAAAAAAAAACTGGTGAAGAAGTGTCAGCATCTATGCAGTCTATATTAAAAGAAGACAGAATATCAGTCAATTTGCAAATAGATCGTGGCAAAAACTTCTACAATTTAAATTTCAAAAATTTAATGAAAAAATATAAAATAAATTAATACACAAATTGTAACAATCTCAAAGCATTTGTATGCGAGCTGTAGAATCGTTCTTCAAAAGACTTAACGTGAAGAAAATTCAGCTTACAAGGCAATTGTAAACGGTTGCACCTTTTGAAAACATTAATTAAATGGTATAACNATTTGCTCCATGTATTAAATTTCTATGTATACGTTTGCTGGATCAGCTTAAATAAATGAACACTTTTGGGTGCAAAATTGGGTTGAAAAATTGGGGTGCTTGAATATTGTAACACGTACGGACATTAATAACGTTCAATCCAGAATCATACTTTACATCATAACATTTATAATTGTTTAACTAAGTGACTCTAAACGAATCCAACCTACAAAACTTTGTAGTCGTGCGTAGTGATTGGTGCGCAGCAATTGGGTCTAGGGCTTCAGCATGAAAACCTTAAGGGAGATACTCACGCAGTAATTGGGGGCGCAGCAAATGGTGCTTATTTTATAACCGTGCGCAGTAATACCAGCAAGTGATATTAGCACTAAAACAATTATTTAAAAAAAAAAAAGTCACTTAACAGAAAAATGTTTGTCGTTTTAATTGCACAAGATGCTACAAATTAAGATTAAGTAAAACTGGTTTAATTTACATCGAGAAACATTGAGAAATAAGGAATTTAGTACAATCAAAAATTTCAGTGCGCAGTAATTGGGTCATTTACCCCTAGATATACTAATATACCAATATATATAAACTATATCATTTTCGTCTACAAGCATCTAAGCGTACATGCGCATGCACATACACACACATGCTCTGTACGTCTGCTGGCCGAGGCATGCTGTGTGCGCAAAAATTATGAAAAAAATTAACACTCGCATGTTAGCATGATGGTTTGACAGCTAGGGTATGGTCCTTGAAGTGTGTAAAAAAAAATACCTGCTGCAACTTTAACAAACGTTGGAAAACGTTATGATTTGAATGCATCCAGTAAATTTTTGTGATGTTTACTCTTGATCACACGATATATTGAAATATTAATAGAGCAATTTGGTCCAATCGACATTACTGCCGCAACCTAGTTTAGTAGATGAAAAATTAAAAGTTGTCGTACAGTGCCATTTGTGGTGCGAACGTCGCACTTATTTTACTTTATGAAATGAAATCTCTTCGGCTTCTTTGTTGTTCTCTTAGGCCGATCGCCACGGTTACACGCTTAACCAGAAGGACACTTGACCTGTAGCACCTTCAGTTCATTTATTACAATATTAGACTCAACATCACTTAAATCGATATAATCACATTCTACTGAATCCTCTCACTCACAAGATAATTTGTGGGACCAAAGTTTTAATTGGGAAGCGTGAGCCATGGTTTCAAAACTCCGACGTCGCGATTCGTTAATATATTTAACGTGATAAGTGTCGCTTAGTCCAATTTCAACTACAACCAACGGTCCAAAATATGACGGTTGTAACTTAGTGGATTGACCAGAACTAACAGTAGCCCGTTTCATGAATACGATATCACCTATCTTAAAAATTGGCGCTTTGCGACGATTCTTATCAAATATTTCTTTGTAACGCTCTTGTTCAGATTTAATGTTAGCCCTGATTTTGCTTTGGATATCAGCCGGATGTTCATATATCTCACAATGCTCAGTTATCTCACGCAATGCACCTTTCTCAAATCTCGGCAGATATCCAAGCAAGCATTCAAAAGAAGTTTTTCTCGTTGCTGCACTAACTGTTGAATTTAAATCACGTTCTACTCCCTTAACCGCTTTGTCCCTTTTTTGCTCGTTTTCATTAGCAACAATTTTGAGAGCAGGAATGAGAGTTTGATTTAGGCGCTCTATCAACCCGTTAGCTTGAGGGTGACGTGTGGAATTCAAAGTGTGTTTGATTCCATGACGCAAACAGAATTCCTGAAATAAGTGAGACGTAAAGCATGTTCCTCGGTCGGAAATAACTCGACCGGGAGCACCAAATCGCACAAAAAAATCTTCAAATCTCTTAACCATAATTTTTGCGGATACACTAGAGACTGGCTCCAGAACTGAAAAACGTGTTAGATTATCAATTATTCCAAAAATATGCGTTTTACCACTCGTCGACGTAGGAAACGGACCTACGTGATCCACGTGAATAATTTCGAAAGGATGACGTCCGGGAAGAATGGGATGAAGTTCCCCTTCTTTCTGGCCTGCCTTCCTTTTCATTAAAATACAAGGTAAACAATTCTTTATATGTGTCCGCACGTATTGACATAGGCGAGGAAAATAATAATATTCACTGATTTTCATGACCATCTTATCTAGTCCAAAATGACTCACTACATCATGAGCTCTCAATACTATTAATTTCCTCATGGCCTTAGGAACCACATACAACTCGCGCATACGACCATCTCGCATTAACTTCTTAAACAGTAAACCATTTCTCAAGGTAAAATCTTTTATCCTGTTTGCCTCATCCACACTTCTATCGCTTTCAAATTTTCGCAAAATTTTAATAATTTCCGCGAGATCGGAATCAGAACATTGAAATAATAAAACTTCATCTTCTGACGAAGTGATTGACAAAACAGCAGAATCACAACAAAGATTCTCATTAACCGGGGCTCTCGATAAAGCATCTACGTGTTGCATCAAATTGCCACGCCTATGACGGATTTCTAAGTCAAACTCAGAAATTTGGCTCATCCAACGAGCGATTTGAGCATTGCTAGTTTTTCAGACATTCATGTGCACTAAGCTCTGACAGTCGGTGACAACAGTTAAACGTATGCCAATTAAAAACGATCGTAAGCGACCTAAAGCCCATGCAATGGCAATCAATTCAAGTCGGCTCGAGTGGTATTTTGCCTCACATTCAGTGGTACAACGACTAACAGCTTAAACCAATCGAAGCGCTTCTCCTTCCGCATCTGCTTGCAAAAGCATCGCACCTAACCCTAAACCAGACGCGTCCATATGTAATTCGGTTTTATATGCTTTCGGGTTGTAAAGCTTTAACACTAGCTTACTCAGTAGTTTTTCTTTAATTGATGCAAAAGATTTGTCTTGCTCGGTGCCCCAGATGAATTTTTCATTGTCTTTTAACAATCTCCTCATAGGTTTTGCAATTAGAGCGAAGCCCGGCACAAACCTCCGAAAAAAACTAGCCAAACCCAAGAAACGTCGAACCGAATGCTTATCGCTGGGTTGAGGAAAATTTTCAATGGCCATGATTTTTCGAGGTCCTGGCTGAAGTTCACTGTCCCCCAAAACAAAACCTAAATACTCGATGTTTCTCATTCCAAATTTACACTTCCTCAACTTAATAGTTAAATTAGCATCAAGTAGTAATTGCAAGACAAATTTCAAATGAGTTAATAACTCCAACCAATTTCTCCCAAAAACGCAAATGTCATCGAAAAAATTAAAAGCAATTCCCTTCCTACGGGCCATCCCGAGCACCTTTTCCATCAATTTAGCAAAATATCTAGGAGTGTTTACAAGTCCTAACATCGCACGTTCAAATTGCCCCGTTTGAGTCTCTATTATAAAAGCGGTTTTTTCTTTAGCCTTCTCGGTCAGAGGAATTTGTAAATAGCCCCAGGCTAAGTCTAATACAGCAAATAATTTCGCGTCATGCAGTTTATCCAGCAAATCATCAAGATTTGGAATTGGAAAGGAAACGGATTTCGTCACGGCATTGAGCCTTCTAAAGTCAATTACCATACGGGGTGTTCCATCTTTCTTCCTTACTAAAAATGCAGGACTAGCATAAGAGGAATCCGTCTCAGTTACAATTCCAACTCGTTTATACTCATTAACAATAATATCCAAGTCTTTGCGATCATGCGCATTTAACCGGTAAGGCTTTTGTGATACTTCTCTATCATTGACCGTTTCAATATCCATGAAAATTTTATTAGTAAGACCAATTTTGTTGATACTCTTGGCAAAACATTTGCGGTATTTATTAAAAAAAACAATCAACTCCTTTTTCAAGCTCGCGTCTATCTCCTCACTTACCGTAAGTCCGTGAAGTCGATTGGCTTAATCGAGAATACAGCCTCTCCCACCTCGTCTTCAACATCAATTATTTTGCGAGTTTTTCTAAAATTCTCACATGGCATAGGAACAACAATTTTGTCTAATTTAACGTTTATTAAATTTACTACACCGGGTTCTAAAATAACACGTTCACTAGCCCGCGGTTGAATCAGATTTCTTTTAAATTCCTCTGAGTCTACATCAAAGAATTTTAACTCCGTGCCGACACGCAAATAACTGATGCTGTCAGACTCGGTGAAAGGCTGACCTAAAATTATATCATAACGTTGCGCTGAATCAGAAACAATGCGAAAGTCAAAATTGCGTGGTTTTAAAGTTTCGAACTTCAGTGTCTCATTTATCATCCCGAAAGATTCAACAGTTGTGTTACCAAATGCTCCGAGAGTTGAGCTCGCGTTAATAACCTGAAAACCACCGCGAATCACTAAACTAGCTGTCACGGTGCACACGCTAGCACCCATGTCGACTAGAGCCACCGCTTTGGCTGAACCGATAAAAACATCTCGCACGAATTTAGTTTGCGTGCCACCAGTAACAGAGGCTTGAATAACATTCACCTCAGCAGGCGTAGTTGAGCCTTTCTCGCCTCGCGGCGCAATACTCGGACATCTAGTCGCAATGTGTCCGGGTTGTTTACAAACATAGCATGAAATTTCGCGTTTAGGAGAATTGCAGTTCTTCGCTAAATGCCCCTCACCCCTACAATTATAACACTGTAACGCACTTTTTTTTCGAGCCTTGCCTGAAGTTCCCGGAAGATCCGCCGAATCCTTACCATCTTGCTGTAGTTCCGGCGCTGCAGAAATCCCCGACTTGTTGCTGCCTGCAGTGTTGTTGTTATGGTTGAGCTGTCGCAGCTGACCGGTCGCGCTGTCTCTGCTGCTATGCTTCGAAGCATTTCTCTGAGCTTCTGCCCGTTCAATCCGACGCCCGTAAACATTTGAAACTCTAACTAGATCTTGTAGCATTTCATCCGTCGTTGTAAACGTTTTTCCTAACGAGTACTGCGCGAGATCTTTTGAAAACAAACCCGACGCCACTTCGTCTTGGATTTCCTCGATAGTCATGTCCAAACAACTGCACAACCAAACTTTGTCCAAGACGTAATCCTGGAGTGATTCACGAACTCCTTGACACCGCGTTAAGATAGCCTTTAACTTATCGGCTCGTGAACTCTTGTGGGAAAAAGCATTTTGAAAGGCCTAACGAAAATCATTAAAATCAGTCACAGTCCCGGATTTGGTTAACAGCCACTTTAATGCGCCTTCTTTCAAGCGAGATTTAGCAATGCTAAACGCTATGGCATCACTCCAGTTAAAAAGCAATTTTGTATCGCACAATTCATTGAGCCACGCACTCGCACGTTCCGGACCCTCATTGCCACAGAACTCCCGAATAGTTTCGTGAATACCAGATACAGGTACTGCTGACTGGGTCTGTAAGCGATCCCCCAAAGCCCGTAACGCCTGGGAAATATCCGCAACATCGCTTCCTTGGCTATCTCCCTGAGCTTCGCGAAGTCTCTCCACTTCCGCTTTAGACGCTGCCTATGCTTCTTCAAATCGTGCTTTTTCATGCCGCCAGCGTAAACTGAGCCGCTCAACTTCGGCCAACGCTTTCTCAAGATCCTTTTGAGTTGACATTCCGGATCGCGCTTCTAATACACCTTGCAAATGCTTGTCTTTAACAAACTGTTCAAACTCGTCGTATAAATCACCCATACACTTTTCCTGCACGGGGAGATACACACACACCAAAAGCGAACTTATCGTTACTATCCCACTTCTGAAAATTTGTTACCGTCTTACACAAGGCAACACTAACTTGGCCAGTCCAATAAAACGAAAGTCTTGTAAAATAATCAAAACACTCATTAACTACGTGAATACACACAAATAGTATTTATTTAGAAAAAAAAAGTAGTAATGAGAAGTACAAAAGTCACTTTGACACAGTTTTGAACATGAGTATAATAGTTAAAATATGGTGTGCAGTCTGGGCGCGAACGCACACAGCAGTTCACGACGTTCTATAAAAATGGAGACCAGCGCGCTAGAACACACAGTTCACGTCCGCACGCCGCGACTCTCTCCAACAGAGTGAGATTCAAAAGCCTGCGAGGCTGCGCGCTATAGTTTTTCTCGCTCGATCTCTGCTACACAGGCTCCAGGCATTTTGCCCTACAGACATCCACGCACACGCGCAAATACATAGATTTATACATAAGATTGCTAACAATTTATTTTATATTTTTTCATTAAATTTTTGAAATTTAAATTGTAGAAGTTTTTGCCACGATCTATTTGCAAATTGACTGATATTCTGCCTTCTTTTAATATAGACTGCATAGATGCTGACACTTCTTCACCAGTTTTTTTTTATTGGTAAAGCCCATGCGTACTTGGAGAAAATATCTATTACAGTGATCACATACCGACATCCTTTGTTTTCGGAAGCGTAAGGCTGCATCTCTACAAGGTCTGCTTGCCAAATCTCGTCTAAACCACGTGTGGTGATTTTTTTGCGAGGATAATTACGCTTTGCTGCCTTATGGATTTCCTCAACTATTTGCTCCATGTATTAAATGTCTATGTCTACGTTTGCTGGATCAGCATAAATAAATGAACACTTTTTTTGTAAATTGTACAGAAAAATTTGAAAGCTATCTATTTCTTTTTCATTACTTTTAATTGTTTTAATTAAGTAAGCATCTTAAGGCTGTTTTAGCGTTCCAACATTGCACAGTCTTTTATTATCTAAGTCATACTGTCCATCTACGACTGTCCTCTGACTTTTCAGCAGTTAGTAATCGTAAACGATCTACTAGTTCATTTAGATTGTTCCAGTAAATATAATCTACTTGCTGCAGTATTCGAGCCGTCTTATAACAACGTAGCAGCCAGTTATCCTTTTTACTGACACCGAGATTAAGTATTGGAGCAATAATTTTATGAAATTTATTGCTACTATGAATTCGTACAGCTCCATTTTTTTGAAACCCTTTTCTATGAACATTTAAAGTTTCTAATATTATATAGTATTTTTCCAAATCATTCTGTGTTATAAGAAATTCATTGAGATATTTTATGACGACTTGCTCTATTAATCCAACACTCATTGTATAATTTGAATTGTTTATTTTTAAATGATTGTTTCCAAAGTCTATTCGTGAATCACCAAGCTTGTACATTTCTTTTTCTTTTTGTACTCCATACTTTAAATCTAATAAATCTCTCTGATTCTGATCAAGTATTTGCAAATAAATATTATTTGATAAATTCTTAATGACTTGAACATCATCAGCAGATTCATTGCGAATTATGTCATTTAAATCATTGTCATCATCGTCACTTTCGCTAAGAGCAGAATCGGAGGTGATATCACCTTCACTTGATATTTTTCTGTTTTTTTGTTGATTCACTTTGTCAACTTTGTTTTCTTTATCATTTTTACTGTAAAAATAATTTTAAGTCACAGAGCTATTGCTTTTGCATTTTTGTTTTTTTTTGTTTCGGTAGTTTCGGTAGCAATTTCCCTGAGGAAATCTGTAATTGGTTTAAAAGTTTCTCTAAGCACTTTTTCTGACTCATTTTTTCCAAACTTTAACAGTCTGTACTTTCTTTTTGAAGCTTTTCTTGCCTTCACTAACTCATGTAGAACGTCTTTTTCTTGTTGATACATAATTATGCTCCAATGTCTCGTGGCAGACTGTAAATATTGCCCTAGGTGTGCCCTAAATATAAAGCAAAATTATCAAAACCTTTTCTGTATCGACCATTATTTATCTGTTTATCTTCGTTGATAACAACAAAGCCGTGTTTATTATCATTTCAGCAGCTAGAGTATAAATTTTTAAATTGAATGTACGACATGTCTGAGTTTACATGATCATCATACACATGCCTTAAATTAACTTCATCTTGACGGAATAAAACTAAAAAAGTAACGTTATCCCTTACAAGATGTTGTGGTACTTGAGCGTATGACTGACGAAGATAAAAGCAGTCTACATTTTTGTGTCTACTTATGCAAAAAAAGACTTTTATATTATCTTGTTTTTCGCAAGCTATGTCATCAAAAATCATTATAACATTGGGTAAAGCATCATCTGATGAGACTACTGTTTCATGTTAGCTAAAAGGTAAGTACTTCACACCCTTTACAGGCTACAATAATTCTTTTAAAAACTTGTACTTTGGCTGATGTAGTAACTTTGAATGTACATACACATTTTCGAACTTAACTCCGTTCAGATGCACGATTAAAGCTAATAAGCTATTAGTTTTACCACAATTAGATGGACCGCAAAATATAGCGCGTATATTGTCGGGGAGTAGTTCGCCATGTCAATTCGATTGCTTTTCTTGGTTTACAATAGCGTCAAAATTAGGAACTTGCGGTATTATGGATTGCTCTTTGAACTCCATGTCTATACTGTGTAAAGAATCAGTTACAAATAATCTTTGAATTAAATAGTACAACGCTTTTATAGTTTGAGCTCTTTATTGTAACGAATTTGTTTAATATACATACATAATTCATTATCTCGAATGCTTAGTCATGATCCAACCTCTGAAGACTAATCATCATCATGCATCCTAAGAGAGGACACGGACTTGTTAAGAAAATCATAAAGTCTTTACCAGTAGAGCTTCATTTGCCAGGCTATCAGTACTGCGGTCCAGGTACTAAGCTCGCTAAGCGTCTTGCTAGAGGAGATTCAGGAGTTAATCCGTTCAACGCAGCGTGTAATGATCATGATATAGCATACTAAAAAAATCGACAAGATTTAAAAGCCAGATACAGAACAGAAAAAATTTTAGCTGATAAAGCTTGGAAAACAGTTAAAGCGTCAGATTCGAGTATTGGTGAAAAAGCAACAGCTGCTCTGGTGACAGTCGCTATGAAGCTTAAAAGAAAATTTGGTATGGGATTGAAGCAGAAGCAAAAAAAGGATATTCTAAGAAAGAAAAGAAAAAAAAAACAGTTTAAAGAAAAATAAGGTAGTTCTTTAAGTGCAGTTTTAAAGTAGTAGTAAGTAATTAAAGCTGCCGCACAGGACATAAATACTTAAATCAAAAGTGCTCAAGAAGTCATCAGTAGTGATTTAAAAGGGGCTCGTAGTGTAGTTAAAAAATCTGGTGTTAAAAGTTTGTTACAATTCCACGCACCTTATATCTTCCCACTCAAATTGGTGGAGCTTTACCTTTGATTCCTTTATTTACTGTTTTAAGTGCAACTGGTGCTATAGCAAATAGAATAGCATTGTTACCACTAATTCAGCCAAAAAGCAGCTAGCAGAGAGACAGAGACATAATCACACTATGGAAACTGTTGCCCTTGGAAAGGTCTTTATCTCAAACCGCATAAAACTGGATTAGGAGTATACGTAACTCCTTACGCTGGAAAAAGTTTTTAAAAAAAATTAATAAATAAAAAAATTTAAAGAAATAAAACTACCTGATGAAGCTTTAACAAATATGGATTTAATAAAACATGCTATAAACTTAGGAATTTCCCATTTCCGTGGAGCATTTATGAGAAACAACTTACCTGCTAACGGTCCTCGTTTATGCAAAATGGCTAAAGTAAATTTTGATGGTGTAAACGGACCTAGAACTCACTGGGTGGCTTTGCAGCAACTCGGTAATGATGTTTTATGGTCCATGCCCCGAAGAATTTTTCAACCTTATGTTTTCCAGTAGGGAAAAAATTAGTCATTTCCTTTCAGAATTTTTCCATGAATACAGAAAAAATAGCTTTGTCCAAATCAAACGTTGGCTTCATAGTTTAATTAACAATTTATGAAAAAATTGCTAATTTTTCAATTAGTTTTTTGCTTGCATCTCCGCTTTCATTGCTCTTAGAGAAATTTTCTAAGCACCAATCTCTTCGTCATCAAATTTTTTATCAAGCAGACACTTTTGCAAATCCATTATTGATTTTAAGTAACACGTTAATGGCAAAAAAATGCGAAAAAAAAATTTTTTATACTAAAAAACTTTAGATCGACGTAAAAAAAATATCATGTTAGTTTAAACATAACCAAGAGAAAGTATAAGTATTAAGTTGCATAACAATAAGCTATATGTAAAATTGAAAAATAATTGTTAGTTGTTTGTAAATTATTTTTTTTAAGTGAAAATTTGAAGTGACATTATAAAACTTCGCGGTCGGTTTAATGACATTTCGCTTCAATATAAACATTGTNAATTTAACATGCCTTGGAAAAATAAGCCAATTTCAGCATGATCATTTACAGTAGAAATATCCAACTGATTAATATTTTCCATCCACTGAAAACCATTTTGATTTCTATGGACTTTCAATTAATTATTATTAATAAATGAAAGAAGATACTAAATTTTTATAAATGCCATTAAATAGGGCATTCCCTGACGAATCGGTCGGTATAAATAACTCATTTTTGATAAAAATGTCATTTACGGCTTTTTTCCGTGTCACGGTAGTACTTTCGAACCGAGCAAAAATTAAATGCGCACGAAGTTGATTGTAGAAGTGTCAATAAATGTAAAATAATACTTTCCGATAAAATGAAAAAATGACCATTCACTAGAATTTTAAAACTTGACGTACAAAAACTATGCACCTTTCGTTGTGTGTGCAGTTTTCGAATGTTTACTAGAATCTGTTAAAACTAAGCGTTTTTGAGGTAAAGATTAAGTCATAGCCTAACCGTACAGATTGTTGACGTCGTAAAACATAATGTGTCTTTTATTTTTACTAGGTTAATAGCCTTCTTTCATATACGAATTGTTTGATTTTGCATATCGATTGCAACACTGACTTAATCTACCCTGTATACCTCGCTCAACAAATATAAGCATGTCGATGTCAGTTAAAAAATTTTAAGTCACCTGTAACATAGATATCGTACAGAAATTTTTATTTTGTTTATATTTTTTTTCTTTGAATAATATGAACTACCTTTGTATATTGTATTTCAGCATTCCGTCTCAAGTTAGACCAGGTGTTATATACTAATGTGCAGGGTCTAGTCCATACGCTGCAAAACAATTTTTTCGTAAGTTTTCAAATACTTCAACAAGAAGCAATACATCTGTTTTGAAGTACAAATCGAAGTACTGTTCAAGCGTTACGTTATTAAAAGCACTCCAAACTTTTTTTGCATATTCGTACTGTTTATCAGATATATATATGGGCTTCCTTGAGTTTTTAGAAAGAGGAGACATAATCATATGGAAATACTCCTTTTCTTCCTTTGTTTTAAATAAATTTATCTGTTTTACTGTAAATTTACTGTCATCTAAAAATATTTTTTTCAACGTGTCGAATTCTAGATAAGATGACAACTTGTCGAGGGAAGAAGCCATGCACTTAAACAAGTCGATGAAACAATGATTAATATCAGTTTCTTTGATATATTTCGGGGTCTTGTCAACTATAAGCAGCAAGCATTATCGACAACCAACAACAATTGAGCATTACCGTCCACCAACATCAAAGAAAGGTTATCGATTGTCAACAGCAAACTCAAAAAATAAAACAGGAGGACTCAAACGATTTTGAACTCAAGAAATCAAAAAGAAAGTTTAAGGTTTGTACATGTTTTAAAGTATTGTTGATCTTTTTTTCTGACATAATTTCTAAAAAAAAAAGGCATCAACATATGCTAACAAAGCCGGAGAAAGTAAATACTAAGTATGGGCCGAGAATTGTAGCTGAATTGGACAAAGAATTTCAAATTTTCCTACCTAATAAAATATGAAACGCTTTGTACGAAAATGGTATGAATTGTTAAATGAACTGTTCGATGTAGTAAATAAATTTTTGCTTAGTGTAACATATAATGGATATTATAAGTTGACATTTTCTTACATATAATTTTGTACTTTAAGGATAAATTCAATAAATAAAACTTTTTCTTAGAAAATCTTGTGTATATTTTTTCTTTCTTACACTTTATTTTAATTGTAACTACATTATATTTTATATTAGAATACTGTCTTTATAATGTTAAATTTTTTAATTTTTGATAATATTAAAATAGATATTTTTAGTACAAACAAAATTATGCAGATTATAAATATTATCTTTTTTTTTTCTCAATTTTTGAAAATTTTCAATGGCCATGATTTTTCGAGGTCCAGGCTGAAGTTCACTGTCCCCCAAAACAAAACCTAAATACTCGATGTTTCTCATTCCAAATTTACACTTCCTCAACTTAATAGTTAAATTAGCATCAAGTAGTAATTGCAAGACAAATTTCAAATGAGTTAATAACTCCAACCAATTTCTCCCAAAAACGCAAATGTCATCGAAAAAATTAAAAGCAATTCCCTTCCTACGGGCCATCCCGAGCACCTTTTCCATCAATTTAGCAAAATATCTAGGAGTGTTTACAAGTCCTAACATCGCACGTTCAAATTGCCCCGTTTGAGTCTCTATTATAAAAGCGGTTTTTTCTTTAGCCTTCTCGGTCAGAGGAATTTGTAAATAGCCCCAGGCTAAGTCTAATACAGCAAATAATTTCGCGTCATGCAGTTTATCCAGCAAATCATCGAGATTTGGAATTGGAAAGGAAACGGATTTCGTCACGGCATTAAGCCTTCTAAAGTCAATTACCATACGGGGTATTCCATCTTTCTTCCTTACTAAAAATGCAGGACTAGCATAAGAGGAATCCGTTTCAGTTACAATTCCAACTCGTTTATACTCATTAACAATAATATCCAAGTCTTTGCGATCATGCGCATTTAACTGGTAAGGCTTTTGTGATACTTCTTTATCATTGACCGTTGCAATATTTTGAAATTTAAATTGTAGAAGTTT
>NW_019379666.1:807802-848974 GCF_000648655.2 Copidosoma floridanum
CCTTCCTACACAGATTGGTGGAGCTTTACCTTTAATTCCCTTGTTTGCTGGTTTGAGTGCAACCGGTGCTATAGCCAATGGAATAGCTGGAATTATGAAAAGCATTAATGCTGCTAAGTCAGCCAAAAAGCAGCTAGCAGAAAGTCAGAGACATAATCAAACCATGGAAGCTATTGCCCTTGGAAAAGGTCTTTATCTCAAACCGCATAAAACTGGATTAGGAGTATACGTAACTCCTTACGCTGGAAAAAGTTTTTAAAAAAAATTAATAAATAAAAAAATTTAAAGAAATAAAACTACCTGATGAAGCTTTAACAAATATGGATTTAATAAAACATGCTATAAACTTAGGAATTTCCCATTTCCGTGGAGCATTTATGAGAAACAACTTACCTGCTAACGGTCCTCGTTTATGCAAAATGGCTAAAGTAAATTTTGATGGTGTAAACGGACCTAGAACTCACTGGGTGGCTTTGCAGCAACTCGGTAATGATGTTTTATGGTCCATGCCCCGAAGAATTTTTCAACCTTATGTTTTCCAGTAGGGAAAAAATTAGTCATTTCCTTTCAGAATTTTTCCATGAATACAGAAAAAATAGCTTTGTCCAAATCAAACGTTGGCTTCATAGTTTAATTAACAATTTATGAAAAAATTGCTAATTTTTCAATTAGTTTTTTGCTTGCATCTCCGCTTTCATTGCTCTTAGAGAAATTTTCTAAGCACCAATCTCTTCGTCATCAAATTTTTTATCAAGCAGACACTTTTGCAAATCCATTATTGATTTTAAGTAACACGTTAATGGCAAAAAAATGCGAAAAAAAAATTTTTTATACTAAAAAACTTTAGATCGACGTAAAAAAAATATCATGTTAGTTTAAACATAACCAAGAGAAAGTATAAGTATTAAGTTGCATAACAATAAGCTATATGTAAAATTGAAAAATAATTGTTAGTTGTTTGTAAATTATTTTTTTTAAGTGAAAATTTGAAGTGACATTATAAAACTTCGCGGTCGGTTTAATGACATTTCGCTTCAATAAAAACATTGTATTTAACGTTAGTAATGATAACAAAAAAAAAGAATTGATTTTTGTTGATTTTGACGTTTTGCCAGCAAAAATTGTATTTTGCAACTCAAACAATTGCAAATATCTGACTTAATTTTTCATACGTTTTTTCTAATAAACGCCATTGGATTTCTCATAAAAAAAACGTGAATTTACAAAAAAAATGAATACTTTAGCTAACTCTGTAGCCGATATACAAAAATTTTGTATTTTTTTGCAATAACGAACTAATAATCAAACCTTATATAGCAAAAAAATGTTTATATTATCTTAATGTATTTTTGCATTACACTACTAAAGAACTTCCTCAATTTCATTAAAAGGGAAGCTGAAAAAAAATTAAGAAAGTCGCATTGTAACAGCTGGGGCGGCACAGCACTCCATCTGTACCCCTCTTTTGTGACTAGGTGGCCGACCGGTTGCAGTGTGCACGGGCTACACGGGCTACGGCTGGCATTTGAATTTCAATAAGTTGTTTTACATAATTATATGGATACAAACACAGTAATAAACATTGATCATGGTTAATTAATAAATTTTTACTAAGTATATCTTCATTATACTACAGAAAAAATATTAATACACTAAAATAAAGATTTTTTTTCTTCTTATGCAGTGGGCGCTAGAAAATAGAAATGAAATTCTTCTTTTCATACATTTTCTTAAATAATCTTTCAGTATAATTAAATAAAGACATCAACAATTTAACTTACACGGAAATAAATAAATGTTGTTCAGGAAAAAAATGCTATAATATCGAAGACGTTGAAGTTTTAATTAATCAAGAAGACTGCATTTACGACCACAATCGAAATACCTTCAACTCTGCACAAAATATCCGATAAAAATCTGACACCGATGTATCGCAAAAGTCTGACAGAAGATAGTTTTTACGAAAGTGGATCATAAAAAAAAAAATTTTAATTAATCAAAAAAAGGTAAGATTTAATGTACATGAAAATTTAAATAAATATATATTACTGACTACAATCTTTTTTTATATTTAATTTGTTTATTAAGCATATTTAATATTAAATACTGTGTTTATAACCATGTTACTATGTAAAACAACTTATTGAAATTCAAACGCCAGCCGGCCAGCCGTAGCCCATGTATAGACACATGCGCACTGCAACCAGTCGCCAGTCGGCCCAGTCGCCCCGGTCGGCCACCAAGTCGCAAAAGAGGGGTACAAATGGAAGCGCTGAGCCGCCCCAGCTACAATGCGACCTTCTTCATTTTTTTTAAGCTTTCCTTTTAATGAAATTGAAAAAGTTCTCTGGCAGTTATTTTGGAGAATATTTGCAATTGTTTAAGTTGTAAAATACAATTTTTGTTTGCAAAACGTCAAAATCAACAAAAATCAATTCTTTTTTTTTGTTATCATTACTAACGTTAAATACAATGTTTTTATTGAAGCGAAATGTCATTAAACCGACCGCGAAGTTTTATAATGTCACTTCAAATTTTCACTTAAAAAAATTAATTTACAAACAACTAACAATTATTTTGCAATTTCACAAATAGCTTATTATTATGCAACTTAACACCTATAATTTCTCTTGGTTATGTTTAAATTAACATGATTTTTTTTTTACGTCGATCTAAAGTTTTTTAGTATAAAAAATTTTTTTTCGCATTTTTTTGCCATTAACATGTTACTTACAATCAATAATGGATTTGCAAAAGTGTCTGCTTTATAGGAAATTTGATGACGAAGAGATTGGTGCTAAAAAAATTTCTCTAAGAGCAATAAAAGCGGAGACACAAACAAAAAACTAAATAAAAAATTGGCTTTTTTCATAAATTGTTAATTAAACTATGAAGCCAACGTTTGATTAGGACAAAGCTATTTTTCCTATATTCCTGGAAAAATTCTAAAGGGAAATGATTAATTTTTTTTCTACTAGAAAACATAAGATTAAATCGTATTTTTTTTGTCCGTGGGCAGTGGACTAATATACTTTAAGACTTTTGGAGATCTGCAACCACCTATTGAGTTAATGCTGTATTTGAAAATTGATAAGGTAAAATATAATTATAAGTGGTATAAAAAAAAATTTAACTCTTACAGCTGCGGACATTTATGCTTAAAGTTTCTGTCAAAATAAATATGACTTGATTGCTCAGTAAGTAACAACTTAGTTACACTATGACAGTCGTAGAAGAAACATTAACACTCCGTCTTTCTGGTAAGTCTTCTATCCTAGAAGCACAGTATTTTCCACCAATCGAATTATCGCCAAAACCTAACGTTCTTGGCTTAGCAAAACTTTTGTCAGTCAACTTAATTCCAAATATCGATGAAAATTGTAATAAATTTTATGTCGGCAATGAAGTTATTGTACTACTAACTGGCAGTTATCGAAGACGTTAGGTCATTTTTGATTGCATAAGGTATTAGAATCTCGCAATATAACTTTCGATATTAGGCCAAAGAATAATACGCTTGGAAGTGTTATCAAGTGCAGTCATAGCATTGATTTTACATCGAAAAATTCTATAGGTCGTCTTTTAGGTTTTACTAAGCGAGTTTTAAAAGATAACATCCCTCACGTTTCAGACTAACCTGTAGCTATTTTGAAGGTAAACGCACTCCGAGTATAGTGTATTATTGCTCGTGGAGCTTACATAAATAACGACAAAGTGCATACGATTCATGAATTTTTCCCAGTTGTACCACCTGGATATAAAATTATTGAAGTTCCTTTACAAATAATTCATTTACCTATTGTTGAACGTATCATTGATCGTATACAACTACGTACAGTGGATCAAGACGATGATTTGGTCAATTTTTGAGGAGGCGTTATTACCAGAAGGTTGTATATATAACTTTCAGTATAATGGGGATTATTTACAATCAAAAAAATCATGTAAGTGGCTTAACATGTACACCAGGGCTCAGTCAACAACGAGAAGTCAAACCGTCCAGACGTTATAAAAAAAGAACTCATACATCCAAAACTAATTCATCTTAATATAAAGTTTGTAAAAAGTCTAGGTCTAAAAATAAAAAGCCCTGGTAGAAAATAAATCGGATATTTTTTTGTTGTATAAAAAAAAGATGAGATTCTAAATATTCAGCACCCAGTAATGAACGACGAATCTATCGCGCATTATGAGGTTCATGCTCAACAGCCATATGCATAATCAACATATATTATAATATGGTAATAACCATAAAATTCGCATACCAATTTAATATCAAGACTTATGTCTTTTACCATTACGCAGTTTGTCACACGTTTATGGAAGATTAGTCAAATCAGATGGAAATATAGCAGTGACGAATACGGAATGGGCAAAGAAAATTCCTTTTCGAATAAATAAGGTACGAGATAAATACTATAGAAGTAGACAATGTAAAAATGTTGGCTTAACAACCCTCATAAAAAATTGGTCATCACTTAAGTCCTAATAAAAAATCATCTACTGTAAATGCCAGTTAAAAGATTATCGTAGGATAGTTATTAATGTGAAACATAAGCTTATACTAATAAGATCAAGAAACGGTTTAAACGCAGTTCTACAAACTATAGTTAATGCTGACAATAATAATGCAATAGCAATTTGGGAAGATTTTAAAGTCGTTAAAGTCGTAATATGAAAGCTTAAATGGGTTATGCCTCATGTGGTAATGTCAGATACACATGAAATTCGTCTATTCGTCAGAGAAGAAAAAGATAATAAACAACGACAAGAAAAGTGCAAAGAATTTGAGAAAAGACACGCTGAGAAATGGAAGGAAAAAGAATCTAAGAAAAAATCAAAAGATAATAAGTCTTGTAAAATCCTATAAAAATAATTTTCTTTAAAAAGTTTTTACTTATCAAAATGTTGCATGAACCGACCATTAGTAAGTTTACTACCGATGTTAAAAATTAAAATCTTTTAACTAAAGATGATAATGATAGAAAGAGAAATGTTGGTTGAAAAATTATACGGAAAAGTATTTAACGAATAAAGGAACCGCAGTTCAAATGAAGACAGATCAAGATAATTGTACAAAGAAAGTGAAAAAAAAGAAGTATGCGGTAGATATACAAGGCTTCAAAAAGCCTGGCAATGATTATGTGCTAAAAGAATTAGCTATTTTTTCTCTAAATACTAACAACACAAAAGCACAAGTATTTCTTCTTAAACCACCTTTTGCCTGGCGTAAATTACTACATAAGTGTAAACATGAAAATTTACATCTCGAACTTTATTATCATGGATTAAAGAGGCTCAGTCGTTTTTTAAGAGATTTATTCACTCACTGAAAAAAACAAATGTTGTACTTTTACATACTGGAAGTAAGTACAAATGAATTTTTTAAATATTTTTTGTCAGGCGAATTTTCAGGAAAAAAATTTCCGAAATTGCATAATTTAACATTTCTTTTCTGGGCGAGAGCGATTATTCAGCCTTTGCTACACAAATTTTGAGGCTAGAGATTTATTCATGATGAGAAAAAAGTTCAAATAGATAGCTTAACTTCTAAGGAAGGCACTCGTATCAAAAAATATGCACCTTATCACGCGTTTGGAAGAAATGTCTGTGCAAACGTAAACAAAGTCGCGAGCAGGTCTTGTGCTAAGCGTACGGGAGAGAACCAAGTATCTTCTGCTGTTAGCTTATCTTTTCACACGGAGCGAGACGTCATTATAAATTGCTTCTAGAATTTGTTAGACTGGAAATCATGATCGGAAACTTGGCCCAGCCTTTTTTAAGACTTCAAACTATAGTGCTGTACAAAAAAAGTTTGTTTTCGAAAATTTATAACATACTTTTGTTGACGAAAGTTGAGTCTCCTCTTACTTTTTTTAGGTTATTTTTTATCATTCAAACAACATGTTTTCAAGTTTTTTTACTCAAACTATAGGAAACAAGCTGCTTTAAGGTATGTACCGTAATTTGTTTATAACATTTAATGGTTTAACCTTTGAGCACTGAGGAGTTGAACATAATTAAATTAACCATGATGCAGTGGGTGGACGTTTTTATGCAGGGTTAGTACAACTCACTTCAACACGGTGTCTTATAGGAGCCTTCGCACACGCGCTCACCCTCCAGGGAAAATGACCGAACCTCCTTATTATCTTTTATTGTAAGATATATCAATAAATTTTATAGTAAGAAGAAAAAATCATTATTTTCACACATCAGTCATCTAAAAAGATCTTAGAAAGGCGCAAGTTTCAGAAGTCTTAAAAGAGACCATTTGTTAACACATTTATTCAGACCTTGAGCTTCACATTTAAACTCGTTTGCTTATTCATACAAAGAATTTTTTAGATTTTTTAATACTTTGCTATTAAGTTGAGAATAGAACACACACGTGACCTTTCTGTGGTCCGTTTTGATTCAAGTAATCAGCTATATTTTTGTATAATTTTTCGTATTCGTAATGAGATGATATTAAAACGCTTTTGGTTTCAATTTTTCAGTTCAACTCATAAGTTAGTCGAAAATACAAGACGTACTTATATACATATGTATAACATTTATCTTAAAAACAATGATACGCATTTAACAATAGTGTAGGTGTATAATGCATACGTGCAATTACAATCGATTTTTTATGTTTCAACGTAACAGATGCACCATTAATTATGCAAATTGGACGGTACTGGATTCAGTTGATTAGACATGTAACAGCAGGAGCAAGATGGTAACATTCCCAATGATCTATGAAAAAGTTTCATCATTTAAAAGAACACAAATGAAGCACTGCAACACAGAAGTGGATTATGGAATCAAGAAATACTCACCTCAGTCGAATTTGTGGTGGTTGACTATGGCCACAGGCCGAGAAATTTTGGCCAGTACCAATTCAATTGACAAATTTCTAGAGTTGCTAATTTCCATTGTCTAAGCTCGCCATGTTATCAGGTTTGCCAAGTTGTTCTTCTAGCAGCAGACTGAAAATCAATTCTAATCATTAGGATGCAAGAAACCAGGAATCAAAGAGAAAAAAATAAAACAACTTTTTCAAGAAAATAACTTACTCTTTCTGGTCGGAGGTCACATTAAAGTTGCTCGCTTCGGAAGCATCGCTCTGCTGCATCCTCGTTGAATCTGAGATACATGTGGTTTTACTAGAATGGTTTTTCCAGATGAGATGCTTCATTGCTTTAAAAAGATCCAAAAAGTGCTGGGCATTCTCGGGGCTACTGTTGCTCTGAAATAGTACGTACTTACATAAGGACACGAACAGTGGTTTAACGTAGAATATCATTACGAGGTATGTGGTGTGCGACATATTTTATACATAGACGAATTGATGAAACGTTATTACGTTAGTGTAAGATCCGGAAAATCTCCAGAGACCGCTTAAATTGTAATGTTGCAGGGAGTGAAGCTGCGTGTTGCTGGTGTCCTCGCAAGCGATGCCATTCAGAATGATTGTCTGCACAGCGTTAAGCGTCCTTTGGTCATGACTTAACGACACAATGTTGGAAATTTTTTGGTCCAAAAAATTGTAACTGCAATCAGTGCTCAATCGGCACAGTTTATACCTTTGTTAACTGTAATATTTTACAGAGAAGTTTAAAAAACTCACATGACCGGAAAAACGTTTTCAAAAACAAACGAAGACTCAGCAAGGTACTCGTACAAGATTCTCGCCTGGTCTTCACTGGTGGAATGCTTGACAAGAGTCGCCAAGACTGCGAGGATGAGAGTCTGCGTCAGCGAGTCCTTGAGCACTTCCGGATTGAGCAGCACGTTGTTCTCACTGCCAATACGGTTCTGCAAATAAAATAAATATCGTTTACACTTTGTACTCTGGCGTTCGACTGTGAAGACAACTGCTGTAACAATTGTACAGTTTGTAAAGTATTTAAGCTAAAAGAAAATGAGTGTGGGATCGAGATTTATTACAGCACATTTGTATTAAAAAGTAATTGTGATTCGGTTATTGATTAACTTGGCTAATCATTATATTATACATTACAGATAATTTAATTATTTAAACAATAAGTTACAAATTAAAGCACAAAAACTACAAAAATCAATTACCGTCTTATCCTTCATTTCCTTTAATGATAAGACCGAAAAAGATCGCTGCATTTTGAATAAAATGAGGAGAGTATTGTTAGTTAAGTTAGAGTAGTTTTTTTATTTTATTTTGTTTATTTTTGTAGCATTGTAGAGATGTTATTCACTAAAAAAAAATTCATACCTAAATTGGATCGAACTAGAAGCCCTAGAATTCATTCTCAACTAAATTGGTGCAAAATCAGTTTCTTATAAATCAGTCCAAAAAGATCTTTTCAAGTGAAAACTTCTTTAGGCATGTTGGGCGATTTTGAATGGGAAGAAACTCTTGGTTTCACGTCAGATCGCTTTCATTTAAAAGCAACGCGATCCCTGCAGAGTAGCGTGTGAGCGTGAGAGAATTAAATGTTGGCGGGGAGGGCAGAATAAGGGGGGCGCCCACTCTGTATTGGCTGGAGGTAGAAAAGGAGAAAGTAGCCTGGTGGCGCGGCGGAGTATGGTCGTATGCATACCCATACTACCATACCTTACCGCACTCCGCCGCACCGACAAAAGCTAAATACTTCCTCCTTGTCTAATGGCAGCCGCTACGCAGCAGTGCACCCGAAAGTGGCATCCAAAGTAGCGCAAAATTTAAATTGGCTATATGAAGCAAAACGCAACAACCCACATAACTCAACAGAATTCCTAAAATAATAAATAAATAAACCCATAGCTATTAAACCCAATAACCCAACACTACTTAACCCAGCAACGCAAAACGCCTACTGGCCAGTTTAAAATTTAATGCTTTAAATAACACAAGCGCCAATCACCACACAACCCGGGGCGCTGACAGGCCACTTTCTTTTTTAATATAATAAATAAAATAACACAAGCGCCCATCACCATGTAATTTGTTTATAANTTAATAAATAAAATACCACAAGCGCATATTACCACACATTTAAAATCGCTTACTGGTCCCTTTACTATTAGAAATAAATAAATTACTTCGAGCGCTAATCCCTACACAACCGTGAGCGATTACTGTACCCCTTTATTTATTTAAAATAAAGATAATGACAACGTAAGCACCAATCACCACACAACCTGTAGCACTTTCTGGTCCATTAATATATTTATAATAAATATAATAACAACACAAGCTCCAATCGCTAGGTAGGCAGTTAGCGCTCCGAGGAGTGTCGTGATAGGCGCTTGTGGTATCTAATTTATTTAATTAATAAACTAAGCAGGTGTAGAGCACTTTAAGTTGTAAAGGGATTGGCGCTTGTGTTATTTTATTCATTTAATTAATAAACAAAGCGGCCAGTAAGTGCGCCGGGTTAGATGGTAATCAGCGCTTGTGTTATTTTATTTATTATATTCAAAAACGAAGCGGCCAGTAAGAGCCCCAGGTTAAATGGTGATTGGAGCTTGTGTTATTTTATTTATTTAATTAATAAACGAAGCGGCCAGTAAGCCCCCCGGGTTAAATGGTGATTGGCGCTTGTGTTTTTTTATTCATTATGATTAATAAACAAAGTGGCCAGTAAGCACACTAGGTTGTGTGGTGATTAATGCTTTTGTTATTATTTAAAGCATTAAATTTTAAAGTTGCCAGTAGGCGTTCTGCGTTGCTGGGTTAAATAGCATTGGGTTATTGGTTTTAATAGCTTGGGATTTATTTATTTGTTATGTAAGAAATTTTATTGAGTTATGTGAGTTTTTGCGTTTTGCTTCATATAGCCAATTTGAATTTCGCGCTACTTTGGATGCCACTTTCGGATGCACTGCTGCGCAGTGCGCATAGTGCACATTCGAATTTCGAATCAGACCGCATATGAGTGGGTTAATGGTGTACGTATAGTACGTAACTACCGAGTCAGGTACCGAGGTAATCTTTAAGGATGTTCATCACACTTAGCGTTTTGGGTAAAATTTTCCTGAAATTTTATCAGGATGCTCGTAATGATGTTAGAAAGTCACATGTAAAATTTGAGACCATTTCACAACAACGTTTTTTACATATTGAATGTTGAAAAAACTTTAATTTAAGACGTAACCTAATGAAGGAGTCACATAAAAATGGAAGTTATTAGAAAACGGTATGTAGAATTTTTCCAATTTTTCTTTTTGCATGTCGCAATACCATAAAACTGGTATTAAAATCAATTTTCAAAGAGATTTAAGGGTGCAAGCCCAATATTTCGCTTAGGAAACAGAAGGTGCCAAACGCGGAGCAGGAAGTGGTAACTGCCCAGCTATTAGAAAGTCACTAGAAGAGGCCAAGAGTAAGGTGACTATAAGGATAGAGTTTAAAGACAACATTAGGATCACCATTGCAGACCCAAGCAGCACTACTTACTCAAGCTATCAGCAAGGGTAAGCAACGAGAATCGATGTTTCTCCAAAATAGTAGATGACCAGACAAAATAAAGAGGAGGTAACATCACGTCGGTGACGACACTCCAATGGAAGGTCAGGTCAATGGTCAAAAATCCACGGACCCGGTTGCGTTTAAGTTTAAATGTTTATTAATAAGTTTACTTCTTTAAGCCCTTGTTATTTCTTTGAAGGCATAGTTCAGAATTTTTTCCTGAACATGCCGATGGAACTTATCTCCTCTCTTGTTGCAGAAGGGATGTAAGATACTCCTTCCAGTATCTACTGTAGTGTTCTTCTTTAATATTATTTACATATTCTCTTGTCATAGTTGCTGATATCAAATATTTAAGAGCAGCTGTCAGGCCATCCTTGACAACGCTGGCCGTGTTACCATACTTTTCGTTCATTGCTTCAAGCGTATGTTTAATCTCTCTTGTTGCAGCTTAAACTTGCTCAATCTCTTAGTTTCGCTCTGCTCTTAGCCTTACGCTATCACTTTCCATAAAGATAAGCTCTTCTTGCATCTGATTGCTGAAAACGGTCACGTTACTTTCCTCGCTGGCGTGGCTGCTAATACTTGGTTGATCATGAGTAGCATCCTTGTGCTCCCCCCCCCCCTCACAGAATCCGTGGGGTCTGCGACAGTCACCCAGGCTATCACTGGATCGGAACTGATACTACAGTCAATAAGCCGGAATTTAGTGTCGATAGTGGAAAAGTTGCGGAACAGCACCGATTTTGATAAAACTTTTTGTAATGTGTTCGTAGGACCCTAAGGAACATTCAGCCAACTCAACCTCGTCATGGGGGGGGGGGGCAAAGGGACCCAGCGGGGGGCATATGTACCCCAAAAAACTGCCCCAACCGCGGAGGTGACTAAACAATTTTTTGAAAACGCTTATTTTGGCCCAAAATTCTCATGTAGTGGGTATTTTCGATCGCTGATTACGAATCTGATGTCAAATTACACGAATTATGCTACCTACCCCCCAAATCGGACCATTTGGGGCCGAAATTTCAATTTTTTCAACACAAAAATGGCAAACGGAGTATTTATCATCGAAACTGTGCTCTAGGGGGTATTTTTGATCGCCGATAACGAATCTGATGTCAGATTACGCGAATTATGCTACGTACGCCCCAAATCGGGCCATTTTTGGCCAAAATTTCAATTTTTTCTACACAATAATGGCAGAGGGAGTATTGGCAAAGGGATTATTATATTTTCTGCGTAAATTTGTAATATTTTCGGGAATATAATTAATATAAATGATTATTGACATTTCGGCCAAAAATGGCACGATTCACTGCGTACGTACCATAATTCGTGTAATCCGACATCAGATTCGTTATCGGCGATCAAAAATACCCCCTGGAGCACAGTTTCGATGATAAATACTCCGTTTGCCATTTTCGTGTAAAAACAATTGAAATTTCGGCCAAAAATCGCACGATTCACTGCGTATGTAGCATAATTCATATAATCTGACATCAGATTCGTTATCAGCGATCAAAAATACCCTTCAGAGCACAGTTTTGATGACTAATACTCCGTTTGCCATTTTTGTGTTGAAAAAATTGAAATTTCGGCCGCAAATGGTCCGATTTGGAGGGTAGGTAGCATAATTCGTGTGATCTGACATCAGATTCGTTATCAACGATCGAAAATACCCACTAGATAAGAATTTTGGGCCAAAATAAGCATTTTCAAAAAATTGTTTAGTCACCTCCGCGGTTGGGGCAGTTTTTTGGGGTACATATGCCCCCCGCTGGGTCCCTTTGCCCCCTCATGACGAGGTTGAGTTGGCTGAATGTTCCTCAGGGTCCTACAAATACATTACAAAAAGTTTTATCAAAATCGGTACTGTTCCGCAACTTTTCGACGTATTCCGGCTTATTGACTGTACTATGACAGTGGTAGTAGGTTTTTGTTTTTTTTCGTGGAGGAAGGAAAAATGCATTGAGGTACACCGTAGGGGCAGCAATAGTGTGGGACTCGGTGGATTTTTTTTAACAGACCACCCATACCCACTAACCCCGCCCCATAACGCGTGGCTTTTGTTCCACCCCGGAACCACGTTAGTATTGCTTTAAGGTGGAGCCATCAGGGAGACCATCACGTCTCACAGCATTAACGAGCTAACTCGCCACCATTTGCTAGAGGCACCAATCCTCTCGAGTCCTGAAGAGGACTCGGGGTCCCTGAGGACCAGCACCCTGTCCTAGCGCTTCTTAGTAGGCCGCTCCAGAGATTAGGAGGGAGATTGCTGACTGCCATGCTACGGAGTGTGCCCACTTTTTTCCACTGTTTTGAGTGCCCCGTCACGGCCAAGCGGCCGAACCAGGCGCACATTTTTTTTTTAATTTGAGAAGCATGGTAGGGGTATGCGCTTACGAGGAGAGGAATAGATTCGCGTGGAAATAGGCATATAGGCGCACATTTTGGAGACACGTGGAAGGGGTATAATACCGAATGTGCGCCTTCGAGGAGAGGAGTGGAAATGTCGACTATAGCTATATAGCTGAGCGACAGCCGAAGCAAGCGATGACACGAGTTTTTCTCTTTTGACTGCAACCGAGTATATATATGCTGTATGTTTAACTGACTCTTGCTTTCGCTCTTGCTTCATTAATATGTATCAATCTTATTTAATTGAATCGTGGAATCGTGGAATCATAATTACATGCACAAAATTTTTTTTTTTTTTTTATCTTTCCCGTACTTCTAATACTTATTCTAAAATCCAGTAATATTTTGAGAAAATATTTAGCTTTTTTTTTTTAAGGATGGCAGTTCAGCTATAACCACCAATTTAATACTTTTACTCATCATAACCGCTGTAAACTGCAGGACAAGCTCCGGAGGATATCTATGAACATATGTGACTTTAAAAGCCATATCCTGTGTCCTTTGGATAGCCAAGGTGGTTAAGGCTTATGCCGCTTCGCGGATTGTTTTGCAATCTTGGGTTCGATTCCACATCTTGGCAGATTTTTTTTTTTTTCTTTTTAATTATGTAATCAATCATTTTGTTTTCATTTCTTTTACTTAAGTTTCGTTTAAAAATATGTGGGACGTCAATATTTTTTTTTCCGATACGTCAAAATAAATATATTTTTAATACTAATTCTATGAACTAACTTGTTACTTTGATACTTCTTGTTAGCAAGGCCATTCCAGATTTTATAATACTAAAATAACTTTTAAGGATATGAATACAATTAATGCATTTTAAAACTCCTATGAAATTATGAAAATCCTATTTACGGAAGAAAAAAGCTGGGGGCAGAAAAAAACTTCTACTTTTATTACAATAATATCAAATATGATTATCACCAGCAAAGTACAACCTACATCCAATTATACGCGAATATTTGTCTATATGAATATATATTATACATTTCTGGCTCATATTTACATTCCTTATTAATATCTTGTGGTTATTACATTGACATCATACGTACTACAGACATATACAAACATTAACGTAGATTCTGTAGTCTTAATCAATAGTGTGGATTTTAGATGACAGATTTTTACAGAGACTGAATAAAACATTTTTTATTCAATACATAGTAGTTTCAACCACTTATAATTCGGAGTATGGATTTTTAAAAAAGTTGTATTTTGTGTAATTAATAAAACTTTTTGCCTACAATAATATTGTTAATGTGATGTTACAGAAATGGTTACTAAAATCTTTACACAGCATGTAAATTATACACAGTGAAAAATAAAATTTTTTTTTTTTTGTTGTTTTTTTGTTCCTCTAGAAACGACTAAGCTGTTCCGAACAAGAATAATATTATTTTATCATACAATTATTATAATCTTCGAGTTTGAAAAAAAACTCTCGAGTTATACATTAAAATTGTTTAAAATACTTATTAAGAAAAANACAATTATTAGCGCCCGTCTACTGCAAATTACTACATGTTGAAATTTTAATCAGTGGATGGATTTAATGAACAAAATAGAAGACTGTTACGTGGGAAAAACAGTAAGAAGTTTTTAAAGCTACTTAATTTTGATATCTACACCAAAAAAAAATTTTTGTTCTAAAATAAAAATTTTATACTTAAAATTCAAATTACACATTAAGCTATCATAAATTTATATAGCTGCCACATCAAACATTTTTTACATCGATAGGCAGAAAACAAATGTTCAGGGAGCTTTGTGCTAATTAATTGCGAGTGGTATTTTTCTTAATAAGTATTTTAAACAATTTTAATGTATAACTCGAGAGTTTTTTTTCAAACTCGAAGATTGTAATAATTGTATGATAAAATAAAATTATTCTTGTTCGGAACAGCTTAGTCGTTTCTAGAGGAACAAAAAAACAACAAAAAAAAAGGTTTATTTTTTTCACTGTGTTTAATTTACATGCTGTGGAAAGATTTTAGTAACCATTTCTGTAACATTACAGTAACAATATTATTGTAGGCAAAAAGTTTTGATAATTACACAAAATACAACTTTTTTTAAAATCCATACTCCGAGTTAAAAGTGGTTGAAACTACTTTGTATTGAATAAAAAACGTTTTATTCAGTCTCTGTAAGAATTTGTTATCTAAAATCCACACTATTGATTAAGACTACAGAATCTACGTTAATGTTTGTATATGTCTGTAGTACGTATGATGTCAATGTAATAACCACAAGATATTAATAAGGAATGTAAATATGAGCCAGAAATATATAATATATATTCATATAGACAAATATTCGCGTATAATTGGATGTAGGTTGTACTTTGCTGGTGATAATCATATTTGATATTATTGTAATAAAAGTAGAAGTTTTTTTCTGCCTCCAGCTTTTTTCTTCCGTAAATAGGATTTTCATAATTTCATAGGAGTTTTAAAATGCATTAATTGTATTCATATCCTTAAAAGTTATTTTAGTATTATAAAATCTGGAATGGCCTTGCTAACAAGAAGTATCAAAGTAACAAGTTAGTTCATAGAATTAGTATTAAAAATATATTTATTTTGACGTATCGGAAAAAAAAATATTGACGTCCCACATATTTTTAAACGAAACTTAAGTAAAAGAAATGAAAACAAAATGATTGATTACATAATTAAAAAGAAAAAAAAAAAAATCTGCCAAGATGTGGAATCGAACCCAAGATTGCAAAACAATCCGCGAAGCGGCATAAGCCTTAACCACCTTGGCTATCCAAAGGACACAGGATATGGCTTTTAAAGTCACATATGTTCATAGATATCCTCCGGAGCTTGTCCTGCAGTTTACAGCGGTTATGATGAGTAAAAGTATTAAATTGGTGGTTATAGCTGAACTGCCATCCTTAAAAAAAAAAAGCTAAATATTTTCTCAAAATATTACTGGATTTTAGAATAAGTATTAGAAGTACGGGGAAGAAAAAAAAAAAAAAAAGTTTGTGCATGTAATTATGATTCCACGATTCCACGATTCAATTAAATAAGATTGATACATATTAATGAAGCAAGAGCGAGAGCAAGAGTCAGTTAAACATACAGCATATATATACTCGGTTGCAGTCAAAAGAGAAAAACTCGTGTCATCGCTTGCTTCGGCTGTCGCTCAGCTATATAGCTATAGTCGACATTTCCACTCCTCTCCTCGAAGGCGCACATTCGGTATTATACCCCTTCCACGTGTCTCCAAAATGTGCGCCTATATGCCTATTTCCACGCGAATCCATTCCTCTCCTCGTAAGCGCATACCCCTACCATGCTTCTCAAATTAAAAAAAAAATGTGCGCCTGGTTCGGCCGCTTGGCCGCGACGGGGCACTCAAAACAGTGGAAAAAAGTGGGCACACTCCGTAGCATGTCAGTCAGCCATCTCCCTACTAATCTCTGGCCGCTCACCCAGCAAGCACCACCACAAGCCTGACGCCATCCCTTGCTAATAGGTAAAAAATACCCAGAGCAGCGTGGGTCCACATTAGCCTGCCTTCCAACTCAAGGCCCCTTTGCCTTATTTTCGACCTGATTGGGCCTTTCTCCTGGCCTCTTCTAGCGCTCTTCTAAATGAAGGGCAGCTCCCACTGCCTACTTCGTGCTTGTTGTCCGTCGTTGGGCAAAGGAAGTACCGTGCTGGGCCTGGGCACTCTTTTTTTTGTGTGCTGCCGCCGTGGGTGGTCCCTGAATGCTTGATGCAGGCTAACAAAAACTAGCACCCGTCGTGTATAGAAGTAAGCGGCGGTTATAACATTCTTCTCAGATACATGCATCACACTCCCACTAAACAAACACAGGTATACTTACGGATTGTCCCGGGTTGCGGGTGGCGGGGCCTTTCTCGGGCTTGCGTTGACGATGAGGCCCAGGTAAGTCTGGGTAACCGCATCTGATATGGCTGCACGCCTCATGAACAAAAAATACGTGGTGGGCTGACTTATCTAGGCTTACTACCACTGAAGAGGCCACATGGTGGCACTTTTTAGTGCCTTGTATACGCCAGCTCGTTTTTTCGGGTTGTCTGCGCCGGTCGTGGGACTGTATGTCAGCCGCTCGTCTCGCTGGGATCACTGTAGTGTACCAACATATACATACACTATACACAATCACCACCTTAACACTCTCTACACAACTCTAGGGCTGTCTCTGCGGGTGGGACTGAGGGAGAGTGGCAAATCCCGGCCGGCTTGAGCAAGTGGCACCAATCTTCGGCAACGAAGTGGGTTGCTGCGCTGGTTTTCACCCTTTCCAGATTCTTATTTTCGAAAAAAAGGGGAGTGTTGGCTTCCACCAGTCAACACGATTTTAAGAAGAACTAGAAATGAAGAATGTCAATGTGAAACTAGTACCCCAAGCGGTAACCTCTTTGAGAGAGTCCGCCGGCAGTTCCAATCCATTGCTAGCCCAGGTGACTGCTGCTGGCTCTACGGATTCTGAAGGGGGGGGGGGGTACAAAGATCTTATTTCTGGCCATCAGGGACTGCTTAATGTCCCATGGCTATTTCTAGGAAAAGAACGACGAACAAGTCTCTTAAGCATTGGCAGTAACGTAACTGAGGAGAGCAACGTTTCTGTCTTTAGTAATCAGACGCAAAATGAGCTCAAATAATAGGAAAGTAATGGCGCAGAGCTGAGAGCAAAGCGGGATGAAGAGATTGAACAAGTTCAATTTGCAACAAGTGAGCTCAAAAAAACGCTCGAAGCTATAAACGAGAAGTATGGAAATACTGCCAAGACCGACAAAAATGGCATAAAGGCAGCGCTCAAACACCTGAAAGCAGCCGAGGTGACAAGAAGAGTTGTTCTCAAGAAAGAAGAGAACTGTACCCAATGGTGGAAGGAATGCTTTAAATCTCTGCAAATCAGGGAACATTGAAGAGATAATTTCCAACGGCATGTTCAGAAAAGAACCCTGAACACTGCTCTTGAGGAAATAGAACGAGCTAAAAGAAACAGAAGCCCGTCAGACAGCCCTGAGAAACGCCAACAAGCTCTGCTCTCAAAGAAAAAGAAAACGGGTAGAGGCCAACAAGAAGAGGTTCTCCGAGAGACAGAAAATATAAAAAAAACAGAGTAGACACGACAACAAAAGTATTGGTAAAGGTGGCTGAAGGGCAGACCTTCGCTAATGTTCCCAAGTCCATGAAGGCGAATTTTGACCCGGACAAGGCTAATGCTGCGGTCCAAAGTGTCGTCAGACGGGGTGCCATCCGAAGTCCTCAAGTTCATAGCCGCGGAAAAATCACACGTGTTGCTCGATATGTTTAATGCGTCTTTGCGCAACGGACTGTTCAGCGAGCGGTGGAAGATCCAAAGGCTTGTCCTTCTGGACAAGGGTAAACCACCCTCCTTGGTCCCGTCGTTGCTCCGACCCTTGTGCATGCTGGATAATGCCGGGAAAATGCTGGAGAGGCTGATACAAACTCGTATAAGAGGGGAAGTCAGTCTCTCGGAAAGTCAGTACGGGTTCCGAAAGGGGCGTTCGACGGTTATGACTGTAGCCGAGGTTCTTGAGTCGGTTAGGGAGGCATGGAAACCCTCACATAAGACGAGAAGTGCCTGTGTCCTGGTGACTCTCGACGTCAGAAACGCTTTCAACTCAGCTAAATGGTCCGACATAATGAGGGCTTTGAGGCGCTAGAATGTACCGGAATACCTTAGAAAGATACTGGATAGCTATCTTCAGGATCGTGTACTCCGATTCTCTTCTTTCCTCTCCATGACTTTTCGATCTTACATGTTCTCCTCTTCCCTAGACAAACTTTCCCGATCAGAAATAGTATATGGCTGGCGTAAACTACTGTTGGAATCACAACACATCACGTGACTTTCACGATATATATAGCCGAGTCGGGGTAAATTAACGTAGGCCTTATTAACGTAGGCAGATGGGCGATCTCGAAGAATTTTTAAAAAGCTTTAGTTGAACTTGCAAACACTTGAGGATACTAACGAAAGAAAAAGAATAGTTTTGTTCTTATATACTTTTCTATTTAAATGCACTAGTACACCCATAGTTCTGTTAATGCAATGAATAAAGACTATGTTTTTATAATTCACTGGGTTATGAGTTATTAATTATTAACTATTTTGGGACAACATTCTTCGCTTAAGAGGCTATTCACATAGGCACAACAGTTTCATGCAGTCCCATTTAAAACTAATGGTAATGTGTTGCGCTGTCGTGTAGTGTGTCGCATACAAACAGCCTCTACGTTTGCCTTCTCCGCGAAGTCTACCGACCGTATACAATTACCGGGCCCCATGGTTGCCATAGCTGGTTCGTATACGCAATTGGTAACAACACATATATGGTCCGTGTATGGTGTCGTACATGGTCCGTATACGTAGCTTATGGCACCGTTTATGGGCCTGATACTCGCTATAGGATAGGTTTCTGATCGGGTTTTTCATACTTCCCCACTCGCCCAAACAGGCTTCAACTCAGGTGGTGGGGGATTGTTTTGATGGACCAAAGTGTTGCAACAACTACTAGAATGTTCGCAATGCTACAAACGTCCAAAAATGATGAAAAATAAGCAAAACAAACCAAAAAATATTTATATTGAGGCCTACACTATTTGTAAATTATAATTTTATACAATATCTCATATCCTGTAATAACCATAGTAACTGTATTTAAAAATGTAGTAAACAAAATTATTAATAATATTACCATGATCATTATTATCGTCGACATTAAAATATTCATAATTAGTATTATCATAGTCATTATGACCAACATCATTGTGATCAGTTCCATGTAGCCCTCTCTCACAGACTGGTTCAAAAAAATATAATCATATGACAGTATAAATTGTCCAAATTTGGAATTTAGGTGATTCAACGTATTTTCAAACTGTTAACTAAATCATGAGATGTTTATTGACAATTTGAGTGCTCCTTTGAAATTTTTGCTTAATGTTATTTATGTACATTTGTATACCTAAAAACCCGTATAATTTAAGAAAAGTATATGCTTCAATTTTTGTACGCTATTACTATACAAAAAAAAAAATAAAACAAAACAAATACCATTCGAACAACGTAAGAATGACTCGAATTGGGATGATAAAGTTTGAAAATGTATATACATAAAACAATAATACAATCTTTTTTTAATCAATGTGTATTAAATTATTTCGATAATATAAGGTACTAGCATCCCCTCCCCCCTTCATCACAGCTTCGGCCGAGACTCGCTAAATGGTAGTGTGTTGACATGTAATAAGATTTAAGTTAAAAATTTTACATCTATTTCACACACTTCTCATAACAATAATCTTTTTATTAAGAACATATTTGTTTCGAATCCATACAATTTATTTCGACAAATAATAAGCTGTAAAAAGTGAAGAAAATATAATTATACTGAAAAGTACCGTGCGTTCCTTATGCTATAAAATAATCGTTGGCCATAAACGGCCACTGATTTGCTGTTTCTCCCGTATAATCTGCGAAAAGGGCTTTTTTTAAGCTGTACATACATAAAACTCACAAAAAATGTAAAGTTGAAATTTTTTTTCTCTCATCTCACAACTTTATTACCAGAGCAACAAAGTCCTGGAGCTTAATCTCTACATTTTTTATCGCCACAAAAATACAAATACATTTTCTACTTTTTTAAAGTTTGTTTTTCCTTCATAGCTGTTAGGTTTGCCCAGCACAGACCAAGGAGAGAATCGGTGATTCCTGGTTAAATGCTTAGAGTTGAGAGGGTCGTATAGGATGGTCGGTCACTAGGGTTCCCAGCCTTGCGATGAACAACTCCGACCGTGACGTCAGCCAGTAAATGACTGATTTGGTTTAATAGTGGCTGGCTTTATATAGTCTTTTAGTCGACGAATCGTTTCTGGAAATGGTAGTAAAAATGTATTTGTTGGCAAGGTAGTTTAAAATTAGGTGGTCCTTTAGAGAACAGATGAGATTGATGGTTAAGTAGGGAACGTAAATACTTATAGTAGTCCTGAAAAGGGACAGTGGTGAAACTTCCAGCTATTCCTTCTTATTGTTCTAGATGATGGGGAGCCTATGTTTACAAACCTACAACGCAGTTGAAAGTTCAAAAAAAATTTTTTGCAGCAGTCTTTTTTTCGTGCACTTGAAAAAATAATGAAATAAAAAAATCGATTTTACTGCTAATTATTTAAACAGATATATTTTTTCACGTAGGTTACAGATGTAAAGATGTTGAATGGCCTCAGTTGTAAGAAAAAGTATAGTTCCGTAAAATCGATAATTTCGAAGTTAATAAAGAAAATAAAATCGAAATTAAAAAAAGTGAAACAATCAACTGGTAGAATACATTTTAAAAAAACGTCATAGAAAATACCAAAACCTGAAATTTGTACCTATTTAGAGATGCTTACGTGGGCAGGAGGTGCCACTAATCTTTTCTCTTAGTTTTTACCTTACAAATCATGATAGAGCGAGAAAAGATGATGATAAGACTTATTTCGTCTAGGATTAAAATGACTTTGTAATCGCCCAAGTTTTTTAACAATAACCTACAAACATGTCTTATATGACATTTTGTAATTACAAATAATGTTAAAATTTTTACATTTTGATAAAATGATAATAAGCTTTAGTCGTTGGTAGTAGCCCCATACAACCACAAAGAAATTGGACTACTCTGTACCAAACTTTTAAACGAACAATAAGAGTAAATACTTCAATTAATGTTTTTTGTTAATTAATGTGTTTAACGATTTTTGTATTACACATCGATCAACAATATTTATTTCATATTTACGTTTTAATTAAAACTGTCTTCCTACACAACATTTTGTATTTCATAGTTGTTATCACGTTCAATTTACAAACACACACCATTTTAAGTTTTTCATGGTATCAACACTACATAGAATTGGCCGTTGGCAAATAATAGTTTTATAAAATACAAACGAACATTGTCAAAACTTTGTCCTAATTTACTAATTGTTACAGCGAATACTGGAACTAAAAGAAGTTGCTGTCTTTACGGTATGAAAGGATTATAAATTAACTGTTTTAAATTTTTTTTTTTTTTTTTGTATAAAAAGTTTAGTTACTGTTTCTGCTTTAATATTATACTGGAATGATTTTGTAATTTGCAACTGTATAGCATTGTACAAACCATCATTTATACTAAATTTCTCATTAACGTAACTATTGTTTCAAATTTTGAATAAAGTTAATAGTGTAGGAGACCCTTAAAAATACTATTTGAAACTTGAGTGGAGAAATTTTATATAAATACTACTCTACAATTTCATTGTCTTTATAAGTTGCACGATTTTAACAATAGTTAGTTAATATATTCCTGTTCAGTTGGTTCAAAATTTTGTTGAAATATTGTATTCCGAGTCTAAAGGCAAACAGAACGTTTCATGACTGGTTATTCGATTTAAAAGTAATACCGGTACGATGATAGTCCATTTCATTGATAAAATTTTTTTATATCAAAAAAAAAAATTAGTAAATGTTTTGTTCAAACAATATTTTCTTAGTACTCTTTATCATTATTTAACTGAAAACACATTAAATTAATCATGTTTTGATAAAATGGCCATTCTGTAGTGATATCATTTAAGTTTTATTTATTTTGGGAACGGGTAAACGAAACGCTAAGAAAATTAAAAAGCACGCAAAAAATTGTCTTAATTGCATGGGAAGCGTAATATTGCGAGCTTTATTGAAAGTTTAATTGATTTTAAGTATTGTTATTAATAAAACTCATAGCGATTGCAGTATTTTGAAGAGATATACATTTAATGTTGTTATGTATTTTTAAAAATTTTTTAATTTTATTTTTTTGTATTTAATAATGCTTGTTATTCAATAATAACATTAACAAAAATAATTTATGATCTTTCAAAGATACTATACTAAACTATTATATCACTATTGCTGAATTTTTTTCATGTTCTTTGTTTTCCTCAAATCTTGAGTTTATTATTAGGAATATAGTTTTCGGAAATATGCACGTACTCTGATGATTTTGTAAAATCATCCATTTTATGTAATTTCAACAAAGCTGTTAACGGTGACAGCCACTTTTTATCGTGTTTTCAATTTCATTTGCTCAAACTATTAATTTTTGCTTATTTTCAAGATCTAGGTCTCGATTTACTTCTTTGAAACTTTTATCACAAAAATAAAGCACATATAACAATCAGAATCTAAATAGCAAATTTGCTAATAAAAATTAAAAAAAAAACCAAAAGTCACAATCTGTTTCTAGGGGTGGTGTGAAAAGTGTGCAGGGGAAAAGCAAAAGCCAACAAATATATAACACTATATTATATAGTGATTTAGATAGGACTCACCATATTCCTTATCTCCCTACAGCTCCCTTGACACCCCTACNTAATTCAGGGGATTAAATGGATGTTTTTTTATTTTAAACCAGAAATCTTTTTTATTTTAAACTTCTAATCTGCTATTGTACTTGAATAACTTTCTAGTAGTGTGCAGGGGAAAAGCAAAAGCCAACAAATATATAACACTATATTATATAGTGATTTAGATAGGACTCACCATATTCCTTATCTCCCTACAGCTCCCTTGACACCCCTACGATTGCTTCACAGCCTCCCCACAAAATAAGGAAAAATTTACTGATTTCCTTTTTTATTTTTACAGCTTCAGTTTTTGTTGAGTCTTGTTACAGCCCTGAAATACCCTCTTACGGTCACTCCAGTCGTTTTTTTACAGGGTTTACAAGCTATCTCAATTGTTTTGAGATAATTTTTTGCGCTGTTTGTTCTCATAAGATTTTTGACATGTTATATTTTCTAAATTAAATATTATTACATAAAAATCTCAAGTTTGTCCCTTAAATGATATGTTATATCTACATGTAACGTAAGAGTTTCAATATTTTAACGGAATAATGATAAACGTTGTGGTTGCTGACAATTTATTTCAAATATATAATCAAGACTGTCTTAACTTTGTCCTTATTAATGATAAATTGTTATGGCAAATACAAAAATCGAAAGAATTAAAAGTAATGGTTATTAATTACTTATATTAAAAATTTTGTTGGCACAAAAACTTCATTTCCTAGTTTTTATTAAGTTATTATTTCTTCTTTATATTGCACTGAAATAATTTTATTATTTGCAATCGTGTGATATTGTAAAAACCATCACACAAACTTAAATTTTTTTTAACACGACTATTGCTTCAGCTTTTGAATAAAGTTTATAGAGTAGGAGACCTCTACCAACACTATCTCAAACTTTCAATAGAAAAAATTTATACAAATGTTACTGTCATCATCACCTTTGTGAGTTGCACAATTAATATACTATAGTGAGTTAATAGATACGGTTTTAGTTGATTTGAAATTTCGTTATTTAGCAAATTAGTGTATGACTTACAAAAGGATAGTATGGCTTTATTTATAACAAAATTTTCTCATCAGTTTTCCAATATCTAATAATTTGAAATGTTTCAATTTTCCCTTTTTTAATTTATAACAATGTACAAAAATTGATATCCAATGAACTAATACTTACATTTAATTCTAAAACGTAACAAAATTATCATTAAAACGATGATTCAATAGTTTCAGCTATTACTGTACTTCTATTACTATTTTTCATGACAGGGACAGTTTGTCAAAATTCTTCTTTTAAAATAAATTACTTATTTTTAAAACATATTTTTGTACTTTATGGATCACACAAACTACTGTCTATAATTTTCAAAGCTTTTTTTATTATCAAAAAAGCGTTCCCTCAAATTAAAAAAATTAATTGCAGGTAATCTTTTGAATTCAACCTTTAAAATTACACTTTCTATACTGTTCGAGTCCAAAGGTAAATAAAAGGTTCTATGATTAGTCATTATACTTACAAGCAATACTAATGCGATACCAGTCCAAGCCATTGCTATAATTTTTTGACATTACGGAACGAAGAAATACAATGCTTTGTACAAAAAAGTTTTTCCAGGTCTTCCTGATCATTATTTACCTGAAGACATATCAAATCAATTGTGTGTTCATAGAATGCAATGCCTCTAATGTCATCATGTTAGTTTAATTTTTTTTTGGGATAGGTACTTTAAAGAAAAAGCATTATTTTTCTCCAGATATGAAAATATGATGTGTGCGTAGAAGATCACAGCTTTTTTTTATAAGCAAAAACTGTTTAATTAATTCCTTATATTATCACCGTGAATGTTATCTTGAATTTAAAAAATAAATAAATAAATAAAAAGAACGAAAAAAACTGTAGTAATTGAATTGAAAGCACAATTGTGCTACCTCTATTAAAAATTTTATCGATTGCAGTATAATTATTAATTAAACTAATAGCAATCGCAGTATTTTTTAACGCTTTCTATTTACTGCTGCTATTTCCTTCTGTATCTTTAAATGCTGTTTTTATTCAATGATTCTTTTTATTTAATAATAACTTGTTACGGCGTGGGCACGATGCGGATTTGCGAGGCGTAAAGCTCGACCTTGATCGGGCCTGTGTTGCCCAGATACCCTCAGCGACACTCCCTGTAATATGTATACGCGGGTCTCGTCCGTCGAGACACCGCAGGGGCCAAGTATCGCGGCTACAAGGGTCGTCGCTTCGAGTGGCTCAGTTATATCCTTTCCAAGAGAAATATTGAATTCAACTTATTATTCAAACTGTATACAAGACCAAAGTGAAGCTTTTACAATAATATTTAATGTGACTGTGCAAGTGGGGAATATACGGTATTGATAAAATTAGTTTATTATTATAGTAAAAACATTTTATTACTCATAGATTTTTGAACCTGATGAGGGCCAGAACGTTGTCTAAACGGACGAAAAGTTGTTTTGTTTTTTAATTTTATGTTCTATTAAAAGTCAAATATAATGTACTAAAATAATAACTATACAGATATGAAACGTGTACAATAAATTTCTGTGTATTTTCTAGTGTGAACGAAGGTTTTAAAGAGTTTCAAATCTTAATTTGCAGCTCTTGCATATATTTATTTGAATTTTACTATAAATTTTGTTGTAAAAGTACTTATTTTTAAAAAATCGATAATTTTTAGCTATGTACTCTTATTTTCCAAAAAAAATATTAATTTTAAAATATAACATTACATATTTCCATATCATCTTTAGGGTAGTGCTGTGGTACATAGAGTTTTTTTATCAAGTTTTGAATAACGAATAAGAAATCATTTACAAAAAAAGGACTTAATTTTGGTATCATAATTGTGCTTTATTTATTTTTTTACATTATTTTAACAATATCAATGTCCATAACTCAAATAATAAACTTAATATTCCTAAACTCCTTCAGTAACTTCGATATAAAGAATTTCTTGTATATGATTTTAACACAGAGTAGGTAGAAAAAAGCACTAAGTGATTGAAAATAGTATGTATTAATTAACATGAGAAATTTGGATGGTAAATGTTAAAATATGAAAACTTAAATTGTAGAACTCACAATCCAAACATGTACAGTAAGTGTATCTAAATTATGATAGTAATTTTCAATTTCAAAAAATCTTTTGAACTTTTCTCTAACATTTATATTTGCAACGTATTTTTAGACTCTATTTAAATAAACGTATTTGTAGAATTGTGACCGCTGTATAGTGCACGATACAATCGTCCATGGAAAAATAGTGATTTTTTGGAGTATAATTCTACAGATCAAAACGTTAACCCTAAAACTTTTTTATGTAATTCAGGGGATTAAATGGATGTTTTTTTATTTTAAACCAGAAATCTTTTTTATTTTAAACTTCTAATCTGCTATTGTACTTGAATAACTTTCTAGTAGTATATTATAGGTTTTTTCTAGTATATTGTTTAAAATTTTATTGTTTCAGATGTATATGTATTCATTATGAGATGCTATGTACGGTCCGTCTACACAACCATATACGGACCAATCACGGCATGAGCTCAGGCGGGTGTGCCCGCCGTGCACGAAGCCCGTATGTTTGGCAGATATATTCTGCCCGTATATGGACTGTATACCATATACAGATAATATGTTGTCATTGTTTATCCTAACTGAAAGTGTCTCATAAGAACTGATAAAACTTATTTGTCTGTTTCTAGTCCATTTTTTCACTTAGAAAACCAAATAGAACACAGTAACATTCAAAAGTTAATTTTTCTCATTTCTATTTATTTACCAACCTAAGATTAAACATAACTAAATTTTAAAAAGTCGAGTCCCATTATCCAGATGGCAGCACCAAAACGGGAGGATTCAAGTATTTTACATGAAATTGTAATAAAAAGTTTATTTCTTATTTCTTTAAATTCCATGTAAAATAATTACACCTTAACATTTTTGTGTTGTCATCCAGATGGTGGGACTTAAATTTGCAGACTTATTTATGTTTAATCTTGTACTGGTAAAGAAATAAAAATGAGAAACGTCATTTTTTGAACGTTGTGATGTTTTATGTGGTTTTTTAAGTGCAAAAGCCAACTAGAAACTAACAAAAAAATTTATATAAATTTTTATTAGACACTTTCAATGATATTTTCTATCATTGAATTCTATTCAATAATATAATGAGTAAATAAGATACTGTAATTTATTAATGATGATCACACTTTACATTTTTATATTGTAAAAAAATACATGCAAGTAGAGACGGTAAAAAAATTAAAAATTAAATCTTGTTTATTTCACTAAAACGTCTTTTATTATTCATATATATGAAACGGATTAAAAGGGCAATTAAAAGGTCTTTTACTGAAAACGAATAAAATAAGAAAAATTTTTTTTCACCACCTCTACTTTTATGTACTTTATTACAATGTAAAAATGTACAAAGTAATAATGATTAATAAATTACTTCATCCTAATTATTGATGACCTTATGAATAAAATAAAATGTTTCATATTGTCATTTTGATTTCCTTTTCAATTTTCAGTTGATCTTTTCTCTCCTTTAATTTGATACTTACCAATCTATGCAACAGTTTTACCATATTTAACAATTTTATTTCTTCTTGTGTATATGGCATTTAGTTTTTTGCGTTATAAGTAGCGTTTTCTTTTTTCGTCTGCCATTATTGTAAAAAAAAAAAAAAAGCTTTATATATGACGAGAAGTAGATAGTTCTCAATTATTAAAACACAATTTTTGGAGCTAGGCAATACAATTTGTACTGTAACCTCTAACTTTATATACTGTATAACAAATCATAACATTACAGCATTACTCACACGGTCCATATACGGGTGGGGTTCAGTTAACGGACATATGGGCACCGTACACGGCGAGTATACTTGCCTTAGCTCATGCGATATACATACTTACCATATCAATTTCATTCCATTGGCGGTACATGGACTGTATATTACCTTATGACAGATAAAGATATTACCTACTGAGATAATTAGGATATGTCGAAGCTTGAAGCGCTCTAGCTCGACGGTGGGCCTCCCAGCCGCTGAACGCTCGAGCTGTAGAAGTGGAAGACTCTTTCGGTTCTTCCTTCGGATACGTATGTATATTGTATAACACAGCATCGTGCATAATTGTACAAAATCAAGAGAGCCCAACAGAGCCTTTAATTAACTTTCAACTCTACCTACAGCTCGAGTGTGCGGTATCTAGGACGCTCACCGTCAAGCTATAGCGCTTCAAGGATCGACATGTCATAGTCAGTGCTGCTTCGAAGTCGGATGTTTCCTGGTTAGAGTTGTGGGACTTCTAAATTAAATACAACGCAGCTCGAATATTTTTTAACAGTTATATGTCAGGATTGTACTAAATACAGTACAAAATGTGGGCTAAAATAGGTTAAAGTTTTTTGAACATTAATGTTTCAAAGATTTTGGAGTCTTTTTGTTCAAGATGTGTGCGTAGAAGATCACAGCTTTTTTTTATAAGCAAAAACTGTTTAATTAATTCCTTATATTATCACCGTGAATGTTATCTTGAATTTAAAAAATAAATAAATAACATCTAACAGCAATGATAAAAATTTCTTATCAATGATTAACGTAATACATGAAATGCATACCAAATATTTAAGTACTTGATAGTCTCTTACAAAATAAAAAATTTAATTAAATTTTTTACAACTAGAAGACTTTAATGTATGGTTAGGAATGTTGCTCCCGTAGCAAATAATTCATGTATTGCTATTCCTATTTCTATTTTTGACGTATTTTTGGATAATATTTCGGGCGAAATTTTTATCTGGACCAGGCCATGAATTAAATCGATTTTGTAACCTCTTATGACATCCAGCACGAATGGGTCCGAAGTAATATCTGTTCTTATTGTTTAGAGTAAAATTTTAACCTGCCCCCTGTATTTACCTGATCTATTGTCTCGATACTTACCTTTGGGGTTGTGTTTCAGAGTAATATCTCTTTGCCACTTAGTTTCTGTAGCTGGGGTTATGTTGCGCTCGAAAGGTGAAGGTTGGTTGGTAGTAGCTTCTTCGGCTCCCCCGTCTCACCTCCCTTCTGATGGCGGAGATTCTCCCGTTTAACTGACGTAAAGGTTGATTGAATCTCGGTTGGTTCTAGTTGAAGTTTTTCATTGGCTTTAAGCGTAGATCCTTTGATATCTTTTCCATGGTTGTAAAATTCTTTATTGTCGATTCAAGACCGTCACCAAATATCATATTTGTAGAGTTAGTTTCTTTTAAGACCTTATGCATCTTATCATCGTATCTGCCAACCAAGAATAGTTTTCTGGCTAGGTTGTTGTCAAACCAGTTAGGAAAATAATTCAATTGCGTTAGCAATATTAGCCAGTAAGCCTTCCTTCCATGCCGATGCTTCAATATCTGCTAGTACTTGTTGAAATGCGCTGGCTGAATCTGATTCAGAAGCTGCCGCTAAAATTTGGTATGCTCTGAAGTTGATTATCCTTCGAGAGGGCATTTGGTCCGATGTCCGTTTCAACTTCCGGGTTTAGTTGAGGAGGTTTGAGGATAACGTTTCCTTTCAAGGGAATTGACGAGAGTGAAGCGGACTTATCATCTTTTGGTAGGCCATTTGCTATCCAAGCTTGAATCCTAGTTATGACCTCTTTATCCAAATTGATTTGTTTCTCGGGCTTCATTGGATTTTCTCCCAGAAAAAACGCTGTCTCATCCAATTCTGTAATGAAGCTTTCGAATTATAGGTACAAGCAAGTTGTAGTATGGTCTTTGTTCTTTATCTCCAGATGACTGCTGAGAATCATGAAAAAGGGGGAGGGAGAGATAATTTCACTCTTTCTCCCTTCCGTACATTTTGAGCTAGCTCTGAAAATCGACCTGTTTAATTTTTGTGTGGCCTCAACTTAATGTTGGGACTCAACACTGAGGTTATGCAAGCACGTGGTTAGTAAGATGGCAATCTTTGCGCTGGCGGATCTTGGAACAAAGAGTCATAGGGAAAGGGCTAGAGAATTATGCACATACCTTCGTAAGTAAGGTAATCTTCGTTTCCCATGTTTTCTAGCTGCCATTACTTTTCTGGATTTCCGCTTCCAGCAGCAAACGCTTCTCTGAGAGCGCCTGGCGAGGATCCATACATGAACGTGCGACGCCACCGGACGCCGAGAAAGGAATGAAGTATAGATACGTACAACGAGGATTTCGTGGATACAATCATAGTCCCGTTAAAAAATATTTCTTTACCTTTAAAATTCAAAATTTATCTCTGAATAGTGATGTCATCTGGGCGATGAGGGAGGGTACTACACACATTAATATCCTCGAACAAGGCAACGAAGTATAATGCAAGAATATGAATATGAGCTATTCCAGTATAATAATTGTATTATTAAAACAAGAATAGTTGTGTTTGTGTAAACTGAAAATAAACCTTTTGTTTAAATGCCTAGCAGTGTTATTTAGTATGAGGCGACAAACATGTAGTGATCCGTTTTTAATAACTTTGTATTCACTTGCATGTCTTGAAAGATGCAATACATTGGCCATCAAAAGATAAAATTCTGCTTAGTATGCAAAAATGCTTTAAAAAGCATTAGTAAACGTACGTAGTGCTAACTTGTACATAAATACCTGTAGAATATCTGCAATATTTAAACTGTCATTTACCTTTATATTCCCACTACAACGGCTGTGAGACAATCAAATTTACGGTGAGTTTCTCCATCATGACTAATTATATATCTCAGTGAACCGTTTATGGGCAGGGCATTGGACAAGACTATTTTCGATAAATCAAAGATCATTGAAAAGCTTGTACCAACCGAGGACGCTATCATAGTGAAAAAGGGATTTGCGATTGAGCAAGAGAGTGCACAAGCACGTATTAAGCTGTTTAAGCTTTCTAAGCTGGGGAAAAATAAACAATTAGCAAAAGACAACGTCATTGATACTGTTGAAATAGCTTGAACTCGAGTTCAAGTTAAACGAGAAATTTAGAGGATGGAGAATTTTTATACATGGAAAAGTAAGATTTCCATAAAGATGGCACTTTACATGAGAGAAATTGAAAACATTATATGTGGAATTGTCAATTTAAGTGCACCAATTCTGTCGTTTAAGAGATGCTAATGGTTTCGATTTGAACTTATGGAATAAATTAAAAATTTTGTGTGAAAACACATTTTATTTCTTTTATTATACCCTTATTTTGTGTTTCTTTGATCTGCATTTTGTAGTCTAATATCTCCTTTAGTATGAAACCTTAACATATATTATTAAGGTACTTTTGGAAACAATCACGTAAATAATACATTAAATAATAGATTTTCAAAACTCTTCGCACATGGCTCACTATAATATCTTTCTAGTAACGTATATTACGATCACAGACGACATTATACAACATTTTCATATATTTTCTTTCTCAGTCAACGCTGACTAATTTAAAACATAAATAAAATGAACTCGTTGCATTACTGGTAGATAAGCATATTGAACTGTGTTTTTATCGTAAGCCACTTTTAATACAAATATAGAATCATCTCAAGAAGAGTAAATAATGAAATCACAATAGTTATATCCAGTCAGATACTTAACTAACTGAACTTGCGAACGTTGTGTGTATTTCATTGAAACACGTTCCAAAAAATACTAAAGTACATCCAACCGATAAAAAATTGCTAGCAGCAGGTAACATCAAGCTGCTTATCAAGAATTTTTTACTGAAATTATTATATATAATTCTAAAACCGTTCGTGCAAAAATGTATATCGTGCAAAATCTTGAAAATAATTTACTAGGTAGCCCAGAAATATGGGAATTTATTATCCTGCAAAAAAATTTTAATATGCATTCAATAGAAAGTATACAAACAAAGTAAAACGAAATATTAAAAGAGTTTGAGGATATTTTCAACGGTCTCGGACGTTTCAAAAAAGAATAAAAAATCCTTTTGAAAGAAAACCTAAAACCGTACACACGGTCGACGCCCCGCTCAGTGGCAATATTACTAATACTTAAATTAAGACAAGAGTTAGATAGATTGTTAAGGAGGCTTGGAAGATTTTTAATAAAACATTGGCTAGCTCGAAATTTAGAGATTACGTAAATAAATTATGCTAGATTTTTTTATAAAAAAAAAATTGGAAGGTCAACACATTTGTTTTCGAGAAAATCGCTTGTGAAAATTCGTCATTTTAAAAGGTAACCTTACGAAATCTGGAATTCAATTAACTAACATACCACAATAAAAAGCTGTGGGCCCGCACATCAAATTGGTACATGTAGTTTAGATTATAAAGAATCTTTTATTTTAGAAAAAGGATAGGATCAACATGTTAAATTAAAAAAAAAAACTGAGAAAAACGTAAACGTGAGAATTGTTTTGTTCAGGTATTGTGAGTGCGCATGTGCTATAAAAGTTGCGACAGTGCATCAATAAGATGGCGCGCCGTTTAAATAGACAGCATATGTGAACGCAAAATACAACATTTATAACAAACAATACGTACACTACTAACGCCCCCCCTCCCCCCATTTTGGCTTCACCCGAGACTCACTTAATGGAACACCGTCGTGTGTTGACATGTAATGTTAACTTTCTCCAGTTACAAATTTACCATCTAGTCCTGAAACTTCTCAGAACAAAAATCTTGTAGTCAGAAGTTAAAAAAATATAATTATGCTGAAAAGTACTGTGCGTTCCTTATCCCATAAAATAATCGTTGGCCCTTAAGGGCTGTTGATTTGCAGTTTCTCCCGTATTATCCATAAAAGGATATTTTTTTAAGCTTGAAAGATTTAAAACTCACAAAAATATATGATCCAAAAAATTTTTGGTAAAAGTGGACTTTACTCCACCCTCTGTAAAGTTGGATTCTAAAAAATCTAAAAAATTCTAATAACCCAATAACTTCTTGAAAGGTGGGTAGACAGGTAAACTTCACATCCGCCAAATTTTTTTTCTCATGTCTCACAACTTTATTATCAGAGCAACAAAGCCCTGGAGCTTACTTTCTACATTTTTTATTGCCACGAAAATACAAATACATATTCTAATATCTCATATTCTAATAATAAGCTAATCTCTCACGCAATAAATTCTTTCTTTATCCATTTTCACGCTGCTAGTTCAATCTCAACAAATGTTTTGCGTCAGTTTCTTGACGCCTAAAATTATATTCATTACATGCATTTAAAGTTTTTTTTCAACTTTGTTGAGTTCTAATATGTTTCTTGGCAAAAGTATATCGACGTCTAATGGCCCTAAAAAGTACGAGTGGACTTTTTGAGTGAACTCTTTCTTGACTGAAGTTTCCAGCAAACGTCATTGCCTTTATATGTTAGGGTGATCTTCTCTAGCCTGGTATTGTAGCACCACACTGATCAGAAGGAAAACTACAACGTTTGAAGCGTTGGAGCTAGTTGTAGAGCTCTTTTCCAATGTCTCCTGGTATTACGCCGAAAATGTTGGTGTCTAAGGCACCTTCTTTTTTTGCAAACTTAGTTGTTTTGGTTATCTAAGGTGGGGAAATTGGTTCGCGATGCTTGCCCGTTGGAGACTAACCCGTTTGCTCAAGTTTGTTTTTCCTTCATAGCTGTTAGGTTCTCTGAGCACAAGCCTTGGAGAGGACCGGTGATACCTGGTTAATTTCTTAGAGTGGAGAGGATAATATAGGATCGTCGGGCACTGGGGTTTCTAGCCTTGCGACGAACAACTCCGCTCGTGACGTCTGCCAATGAATGACTGACTTGGTTTAATAGTGGCCGGATTTATACACTCTTTTAGTCAACGAATTGTTTCCGCAAATGGCAGTAAAAATGTATTTGTTAGCAAGGTAGTTTAAACTTTGGTGGCCCTTAAAAGAACCAATGAGATTGATGATTAAGTAGGGAACGTAAATACTTATAGTGGCCCTGAAAAGGGCCAGAAGAAAGATTTCCAGTTATTCCTCATTATTGCTGTTGATGATGGGGAGCCAGTTGCGGATAGCTTGACTCTTATCCTTGGAGTTTCTGTGTACGGAGACCGTACTGGAGGGAGGTACGCCGCTGACCGAAGAATATCTCGTCTTTAGGTCGTTTCCCGAATAACCAACCGCTCATCGTTAGTCGGGAAAGTGGGCCTGGAGAATACCTTTTCTGTAGGTAAGTAAGTAAGTAAGTAAGTAACTTTATTAGACCATGTGGTATAATCACGTATGATCTCAAATTTTAATTTTACAGAGTATAATAAAAAATACTGAATAATAATAATGTATGAAAAATAGAAGTTGAATCAAAAATAAAGGTACAAAAATTAAATACAAATTATATAGAAACAAAAAAAGAAAAAAAAAGTAGATAATATAAAACAAAATCAGATGAAGTGATGGTCAAGTCGCATGTATAAGTTTAAATTTATATGAATTAGTTTAAATTTATATGAATCAGTTTAAATTTGTAGAGTAGAGTTTATAGATGTAATGTGTGAGTAGTTAATCAAGAAGAATGAAGGGCACAAGAACAGTTACAGCCTGGGGGATAACCTACATTCAAAACTCCAGTCATTCTTATTAAGAATAAGGAGAATGTTGAATAATGACTGCTTGAAACTATGAATAAGTGATGGTTCAAAAATATTCTGATGGAATTGAATCATGAGCTTTGACGACTGAATAAGAAAAGAGTGTCTAAACGCTTCAGACCGGAAAGTGGGGCAAAGCAGATATTGCGTTGGGAGGCAAGAAGAGCGCCTTAGGTCAGCATGAGAGTTAGCAATAAGATAGCTCTTAGCTAGGTAAGGATGGTACCTCGTACTTTACCTGTACCTTAGGAAAACTAATACATTTTTTAATACCTATTTCCGCAATGACTTTTTCACGTATTATTGCTATTTTGTTGACACATGTGTACATCAATATGATTGTAAAAAAAAGTAATACAAAGAATCATTTGTACGAAAAGTACACCACAGGAGCCCCTCCATAGATACGACACCAAACGCCCAAGCCTCCTGAAGTCTCGACTTGATCTTACCGGTAGATTTTCCAAGTGACTGGTGTGGCCTCATCCCCATTGTGCCTAAAAAAGACAGCAATGAAATTAGGCTTTGCATCGACTTTACCAAATTGAATAAAAATGTCAAACGTGCAATTCATCCTCTTTCAAAAATCGACATATTACTGGCAACATTCAAGGGGAAGAGCATTTTTTTCAAAACTTGAAGCAAATTCTGGGTATCACCAGATTCAACTTGATAAAAAAAGTTAGACGTTCACATGCTTTATAAACTCATTCAGAAATTTTTATTTACTTGTTTGCCTTTTAGAGTGAACTGTGCGCCGGGCTACTTTCTCCAAATGTTCTCAGAAATGTTTGTCAGGCTACTTAATGTAAGCGTCTTTGTAGACCACGTATTGATATATGCCCTAAATCGTAAGGAGCACGACGATACCCAAAGAACCGTACTTGAACGCTTGCAAAAAGAAGGTGTCACGTTAAATGAAAAGATACATGGATAATTCTATCTTAACTTTCTCAGACCGACTTAAAAAATTGTTCACAAAGAAGTTGGTTAAAAAAAATTTTTTCATGGTATTTCTACTGTACACAACATCAGTAAAAAATATCTAAAGGGTTGCAACTACAAGATTAACTAGTCAAAAGTTATACGAAATTGTATAAAAGTCAGTTTTCATCGATTTTTTAATAATTGTATCTCTTTCTAACACGTGTAGCTAAGCTCCTTCAACAGTTCGAGTGTTCTTACTGGGCTGAAATAAAAGCTGGGGTCAAGACCGATCGATTTAAAATAATTTTGTTCGATTTTGTGCCTCCATTCAAAAGTTACAGCTGTTTCAATTAGAGCGTAAATATCGCTCATGATGTGATTTTGGCTAAAATTCAGTATTTTTTATAAAATCACTAAAATTTTTCATTCAGGGCACAAAATTTAAAGATGTGTAATTAAATCATTAAGACTATGTTTTCGCTTTTATTTAAGCCTAGATAAAGCCACCTAATGGAGTGCGCCACTTGGCTACCAACGTTGGAAGTAGCACCACCATTTTTGCATTCATGTAGCGAAAAGAGGCCAATTGGACGAAACCCCGAGACACATGTCTCGTCTTTTAGCCCAACAGTAATGAAAAAAAGTTTGGCTGAGATTATCTTCTCTAAAACGAAAAAAACGGCACTTTGAGGTGAGGTACGGTCGGAATGGAGAAGTTCGGTATGGAATTTTCCAAAATGGAATGGAAGTTTATAGTGCTCATATGACCCATAGACGTAGTACAATGACTTGTCCACCCATACTCAATTTACTAGCCTCAAATGCAATAAAAAAACTGTAGTTTGTGTACCTACACACGTACACCGATTGGTTGTTCCATGGGGGGTGGGAATGGAATAAAATGTTTGTACGCACGAAATACGCAAATAGAAGAGCTTGGCTATTCGAGACGTAACAACTTCTGGTACTACTGTCGTGAGGATTTGTTAATTTTACTCCTATACTTTGAAAAATGACCATTGGTTAGCATTTCTAATCCAAAAAGTTACTAGTTTGAATTGATTTTTGTTAAAGCCGTTATTATGGTGTAAATATGCGGACAAAATGTATGCAGTGAAAACTCATTCGTCTTTGACAATTTTTGGTGGGGCTAAGGTACAAATCATATCCCCAATGGCTAAAGTATATAATGCTTACACAACCAAGTGGCAGATAAGCCTTATTTTTTACCAGTGAAAGTTTTTACGAGTGAAATTGAGTTGTGGACATGAGTCGGAATGAAAAATTCGACTCTAAATGATCGATTATCACAATGAAGAAATTAATACATCGGTATTAGAAAATATGTCAAGTTAAGTTGACAACATTTAATACAATTTAACGTTTTTTAGGTTTTGGATTTCATTACGGCATGCGAGTGCGAGTACAGAATACAATCTGAGCAAGTTACGGCAGAATCACCCATATGGATCATTCTTTTACAAACCGAACGGATTTTGCTAAAAATTAATCGTCACCTCTCCGATTCGGCAGAAAATTTTTTTTCCAGTTTGTATATTAAAAATTAAGAGATACGTGTCCGAGAAACTTTTTTTATCGCCTATTTTCGATTTTATAAGTTATAACAAAGTTCATTATAGTGGTTGGAGACTCATTTTAAACAATGTATAGCTCCGAATCCGTAAGAGCTAAAAAATTTTCACCAATAGCACTTTTTTAGCTAAAGAGTTGAACTTTAAGAAAAAAAATTAAAAAAAAAAAAATATCAAAATGTTAGTGTTGTTGTTAACAATTTAATTGTTTTAATCGATTTTTAATAAGTGCCCCCTAAATAAACAAGTTTTTTATTATAACCATCGTATTCTGCGTCAAATTTCATGTAAAAATCATGTTTTTAAATTATGGAGACATTTCCATTGTTATTGTTAAAATAATTATTTATGTAGCGCATAGTAGTAAGCACAATTGTTTTTTGAGTATAAAATGATATCTGTACCCCGTATCAAAAAAAGTTAAACATAAAAGTTGTAGATGATTGAATGATCTACAACTTTTGTATTTACCATTTGTCAGTATAACCTTAAAATTTCGCATTATTANGAGTGATTTGTTTTTCAATCTAATCTCTGGAATGATGAATAACAAATTTTCATAAAAAAAAAAAATTATAAGATTATTAACCACTAGACAAAAAAATAATAACAATGCTCGACGTAACGTCAACACATAAACTGTTTTTGTTTTTTAAATTTTTTTATTGCTACTTTGTTTTTTATTGTTTTATTAATTGTCTGCTTTTATATAAAAAATAGATTTTTCATCTCTTTGATTTTTTGGAATTTTAAAATTTTGCGGGGAAGCCTGCCTACAGTACGATCTATTATTCAAAGTGTTAACCACGTTACTCACGTACATTTCCCGTACTACAAGTTCGTTGGCTTTTGGATCAGCTGTGCATTTATTTTGGTCCACTAAGGTCGATGTCCCAGTACTCGGTCGTGTCCCAGTAGCCGGTCATCTGGCTGATTTTTTCACTATAAATTTTCAAAACATAAATAAATCGGGTAGCTATTCAGACACCAAGCAATCACTCTTTCAATACAAGTTATTGTATAAACCCAATTGAAAATATAACGAAGGCCCATAAAAAAAAAAGTGACCGACTATTGGGACATTTCGTCTGCTTAAGTGAGCAAGTACTGGGACATCCACCTTACCATGACATATTCTCACTCATTGAAAATTGTTAAATAATTTTTACTTTGTAACAATGCCACGGAAAGAGGCACGTGAAATGCAAAATACTAGATATCGATCAGACAGATGTTTTAATCCTATAGTCTCAGTGAGCAGCCGATGCGATTGATTTAAACTGGGACTGTATATATAGGTATAGGAGTAACTTGCACTCTAAACAAACAATCCACACTTTTAAGTTGAGCTAAGTTTTAGGCTATTCACGTGATGTTATATCATGCAGTAAAAATTTTTAATTAACAATCAAATATCGATTGTTGCTATATTGCAGAACAAATGCGATTAGATGATTGTAAGGGGTTTAAAAAATGGTTTCCGGCTGTACTTTTTGCCCACGACAACTTTATTCATCGATTTCACTTATTTGTAAAGAAAAAATGCCGTACATCTGATACACATTCGATAGTTCGTGAAAAGGAGAAGTTTTGTAATCAAATCGAGTAACTGGAATATCTCAATAAATTTTATGGTCGCAATTAAACTTATTGTGTCAATTCAAACTTTGTCCCCCAGCCCTCACTATTTTTCATGATGACGTCAGAAGTGAAAATATCTTATATTAAAACATTTTAACGCTCTACTGAAAAGTAATACCCCGTTTCTATGGCTCGGTCCACAGCAAAAAGCCTTCGATTCGATTAAGTATCTAATAAAATTAAAAAAAAATTAATAAAATAAGAAAAACATTAAAAATGGGTTGCATTACATGTGACGCACTGCAGGAGTGAGAATTTTAAAATAATCAAAATATAAATATATATGACTGAACAGACAGAGCAAGAGTTTGAGACTAAAAAAATGAGGGGTTAAAAGTTATTAATGTATTGATACAATCACAAAAACGAATCTGAACACAAAACGGAATAATCTTTTTATTAACCTGTTCATGAATGTGTATTCCAGAAAGTGTATAATACTTCTACTGTTGTTATAAAGGTCCAGTATTGTAATAAGCACATTGACACAATAAACAATAAAATTGCTTATTAAAATTGCACACACACGCGCACACATATAAGTAGTTATGTTTGGTCAATGTATCTATTCGAAAGCGATTTTTAATGTTTTAAATAATTCTTTCGGTTATTTGAAGGCAAAAATACTAAAAATATAACGTACACTTTTGCAATAATTTTGCTAGCTGTTACAATTTCTACTGAAATTTTCCACCGTAATTTTATAGAGAAGTATTAAAAAACACTAAAATTTAAGGTTATATCTTTACATAACTCAACACTTCTCTGTTTGTGTGCCACAATATAGTATCTCCTGGTCGAAAAACTCGTAAGACTCTTTACTTTTGCTCTATCTTGCTTCCTTTTAAAGATTTGGCTAATTTTTTAATATTTGGAGGTTATTTTATATTGCAAAAACTCGTGTAATCAATACCAGAGAACACAAATACATATATATGTATATATATCCCTATATTATATAGTAATTTGTGTGGGGCATTTCACATATCCCCCCACAGCCCCGACACAGCTCCCCACAGACCCTCCACAGACCCCTGCATGGCCACCCAAAAATGAGCTGAAATTTGACCATTTTCATCGCTAATTTGACATTTTCTAACTTTTTCCGAAAAACCCCACAGACCCACCACAGCCCCTCCACAGCCTCCCCGCAGCCCCCCACACAATTTTGCCTGTCCCTCCACAGACCCCCCACAGCCCCCCACACCACTTTTCATACATCATGTCATGGATACTTATTAAATAATGAAATATTAATAAGTGACTTTCAATTTGTCATCACAAATATTGCCAATTTATCTATAAAAATCATCAAGTAAAGCCAATAAGTTATGTGAAAATCTCATTCCAAACTTTATTCTCTATTTCTGTATTTTTTTACCTTTCTACTTGAATAAATGAATTATATTTATCTTCACATCTTGATGAAGCAACATTTAATTGAATATGAAAATATAAGGGTTTTTTTAAATACAAACCTACAATATCGATACTTTGACCTTGGGAATCGTTTATTGTCATAGCAAATACCACAACAATTGGAAATTGTTTACGATACAAAATAAACGGGAATGTTGAAAAGTTCCCTGTGTCTGAAGTTATTCTTGGAATGAAGGCTCTATTTCCAATTTTTTCTCCAGTTATTATTTCTCCTTCTATATTATACTGTAATAATTTTGTTATTCGTAAGCGTGTTTCATTACAGAGTACATCTGATATACTTAAATTTCTCAGTAACATCACTATTGTACCAATTTTGAGATTAAGTTAATGAGGTGGTAATCCTTTACAAATATTGTTCAACATTTCCACCGGAAAATTTAATTAAATATTATCGTCTGATTTATCAACCCCTTTATAAGTTGCGTTATCTATACTATTACGTTACTATATTACTATGCGTTACTGTAGTAAGTTTTAATTCCTCCAGTTAATTTTTTAAGAATTTTATTATTTAAATAAGAGGTGTACTCGTTATGCAATGTAAGTATAACACTATTCATCGAACAATTGTAGATATTAGAAAATATTTAAGAACATACATCATGTAAGATCCAATTTTTAGGTATGTTAAAAGTTTTTATTTTCCCTTCCCCAATTTTTAATGATAATTTTGAAAATTTTTTATCGTTAGAACGAATATTGATTTCCAATTTTAAAATTTGGAATGAGTTTCATAAAAATGAAGATTTAATAGTTTGTTCAAGTA